>JAVQJL010073175.1:0-11006 GCA_036024295.1 Nannoperca obscura | reverse complement strand
ACCCCCCGAGGACCACTTACTTTTTTTTTGTAACTAAACCATCTAATACGACACCCAACTGCCCCCCCCCCCCCCCCCCCCCCCAAAAAAAAAGCTAATGTTGCCTCCATTCATCAAACCTGTTGCTTAATGGCATCTAGTTTGGCATTTTTCATAAACGTTCAGCATTGTGCAGAAGGTAACAAGCTCAAGAGGAAGTGAGGTTCTTTTAGAAACCAGTACCATTCCAGTCCAATTCCTGTTGGTAAAACAGGCAATGTTTGCTTCATACACTGTTAATAAGTATTAAATACAGGAATCTATCTATCTATCTGGCAATAACTATAGGTTTGCATTGCTGTCAAAAAGCTGTTTCTGTGCTACTGTTTCCCTATCCTAGCCCGTACAACATTATCTAACAATGGTCTTGTATAACTTGCCTGATTTGAATTTTGTGACCCAAACAATAATGTGTCCCTGTAACGCTAATACGAGTACACTCTGTTGTTTGTTCTTATTATAACTATGTATTTGGAGGATTCTGGTCAGTTGGATTTTGCCAAAGTCTGAGCCTTATATACTGTGTCTTAAAAGGGTCTACCACTCAGTTTAAGAAGGTACATATGCTATGGGTTTCTATGGAGTAGTCCAATCAGTCGCATCAGCATGATCAGCTCTTCCTCAAACCACAAAATACCCAGGAAGCATTTGTTGCTTACAGAAATGTTCAGAGAACGCATTTTGAGGAAGTTATGTTTCCATTCAGGTCCCTGAGAAACGTTCTTAATGTCTCTGCAGCATTCACAGAGATAGACACTGACTATTTCTTAGATCGAACAAAGACACTTAAGATAATTTACCCACTGCACATAAACCTCTACTTCTGTAATATCTTGGACAATCTAGAACTAATTTACTATTAATTCTGGGTAAATTAGCTTTAAACTAAAAACAGTGGGCTACAGCTTCAAGCTGCTAAGCTCCAGTCTCTCCAGCAGACGTGTTCCTTGAGGAGCATTCTAGCATTTACAAGGACATTTTACTACCTAAATTTGGTAATTTCAGAGATGCAGTAACTGTCTGTCTCTTTAAATTGTACCATATCATAACTGGCTTTGCAGCATTCTTTGCAAACCAAACTGGTAGCATGTTAAACTGTTACACTTACTTCAGACTCATAGCCTGTAGTTATAACCTTTTAGGCAAACTTTGTAGGCTTTGTCTGTGTTTTGGTGCAACTACATCACACTACACCAAAACCCAACCAGGGCAAAATTAAGACTGGTTTAACATAACAGATTGGTTTGATATTACCATGTGAAACCAGCAGTAATAGAATGTTGTTCCTGGAACATTCTTAAAAGCGATACTATGTAACATTTGCATAGCAACCACCACGTCTACAAGGGACAGCTAAAGCGTAAACTAAAAGCAGCACAGGTATAAATCATCAAGTCAGTCAGCTGACTCAGCTGAGTAATAAATTGTGTATTGAGTATGTTTTATGTCATATAAATTCAAATGTATAATAATAATAACAAGTGTTATTACCTCTTTCTTTAGTTGACCAATGGCTACCATGTCTACAAATGATAAATGTCGGATAATGTTGAATGCTAAAAGATAATGTACAACAATACCATAAGTTGAGGAGAGTCATTATACAGCAACTAATGTATATCTAAAGTTTCCAAACATTATCAAATTTTTGCCACTAGAAGCTTCTGGTCATTACAGAGCAAGAAAGGCTGTATGGGCAGAACCCCTGAGTGTACTGAACAAAAAGTGACAAGGTTCTCAAGCTGGGTGGTATTCCTCTTTTAAGTGTTGTAAGCTCCTGGTAGCTTCACAAGTCTGTGCTCCTCATATAACCAGTGGCATTGCCTTACATATGTTTTCCAAGAGTTCAGTACAGATGTTGATATCTTTGTGGTGGAGTCTTTTTCTTACAGTGTTACTGAGATATCCATGGGAAATACGTCTTTAGAAGCAGGTGCAGAAAAGATACACTGTGATGAGATGATAATGTTAAATACTGTTGGTTGTTTGTGTGCTGTTTGAACAGGTGAGTGGAAGTGTATTAGGTTGAAACGTAAGTAATTTAATATTGTTACAATACTGTGGAAGTTAGGTTTTTAAATGCTATTCATTCTTAATGCCTTCCTCATAAGTGTTTACAAGGATCACTCACAATCATATTTCAAGTTGTACCTGTGTTGTTGCTGTGAAACTGAGAGAACAGCGTGCATGTTTGTGTCCAGAAGATATGCTTCACATGTTGGGATTTCCCTAGAGAATGGATTGTAATCTCCTTCTCACCACCTCCAGTCACTGTTAACACTCCCCATGTCATGTAAATACTAATGTCACTCAGCTGTTAGACCAGTGTACAACTCTGCATGGCTTTGTACTGTACACAGACACCTGCACACATGTTGCCAAGGTATACTCTTCAAAGAAGAGAAGGAAATTACCAGCTGGGTCTTTGTGTTGCTTGTTTTTCAGGTCGCCTTCTTAGGTGTTGGCAGAGCTTGAACTCTGTTTTGCTAATCTATGCCTCTTACCAAGCAGCATGGAGATTTAACCTGATTTGACTGAAGTGACAGAAAGAAAAATACAAGTGGGAAAGAGTGAGAGTAAATGTAGGCAAGGATGAGAGAAGTGTTAGAGGGAGGAAGAGATAAAGACAAACGATGCCGGCAAAACAGGAGATAAGCCCTCATTTGAATTTGAGAAGATTCCAGCAGCAGGGATGATGGGAAGTCTCTCGGTGAAGGTAGTTGTTGGATGAATGGGAAGTGACTGTGGCAATATGAGAGATGTCCATGTTGAGGCCTTTGATCATGTAACGACTCGTGCCGACTCATTTAACTTACTGCACATAGAACGCTCCGTTTTCAGTCACTCTTGGATCTGATTCAGTTGCCTGAGAAGAAAAATGGAATTACCTCAGATTTTATTGCATGTTTAAAGGAACAATTTTAAAGGGGTACACCAGCACATTCATATTGTACTCCATTAAGGTGGGGGACAAATTCTCAAAAAGAATGGTCAAAATGAATGCAGCAGAGGGACGATAGCCTGACTATTAGTTCCTACCATGCAGGGCCGGATTAACCCACCCGGGGCCTCCAGACATACACTTTCCCCAAGTAACTAACCAGTATTTCTACACTGGAATATTACTCGTCCCACAGTTTGCTGTATGTCACTTAGTTTGTTAGAATTATGTCTGGAAACCATTTAAGCAAAATATCAAACTAAATATTCAAGGCCCTGAAAACCTATTTTGTCAGTCAGCCTCCGTATGAACACACAGTGTTCTGTCAACGTTAAAGCACCTTTGGTTGTTTCACATGAGAGATTTATGTATTTGTGTTTTTGACTGCTATTTCTAATAATGGCTAAAAACTAACTTGAACTTTGTCAGAGCTACTGCACATGGTGTGTAAAACTGCTGGAGTGCCCCTTTAAAGATCGGTAGATTCCTTTTTGAAGTATATATTTTAGTTTTTTGCAAAGTTTGTATTCAGAAAACCATTGGTATGATTAAGGAAATGTTCAGTGCAAGTACAGTTATTCCCACATTTGATGTTATATTTACCAAAAGTTTTATGTTTTATATACAGGCAGTAGAGAAAGTAGAAAGACTAGTATGCGTCTAGGCTTTATACTGCATGAGACTGGAAGTTTTACTGTACACAGCGACATCATAGTGGCTTTTTATAATCCCCTTAACGTTTTACTTCCTGAGCTGACAGAGACTGGCAGCAGGAGGGTCTGCTGTCGTGTTGTGCTCCGCTGCGACGTTATTGCGCCAAGCTGCCTTGGCCGGGGATATTTTTGGCTCCCACCTTGTCTTAATCTTGTCGTGATTCTCCGATGGATTATTCATGCTTCCTCTCTCCTCCGCTTCCCAACTCCTCCTGCTTATGCTTATCCCACCTTCTTCCCCTCTCACCCCACCTCCTCTTTCTCACCTATCTCACTTTCTCTTTTTTGCCCTTTTTACACTTCTCTATCCTCTCCTCCTGAGCTCCTTCCTTTAACACCACCTCCAGTCGTTCCCCTTATATACTTGTGTAATCATAATTGTGCCTGCGTAGTCCCAGCCTTGTTTGTGCTCTCAGGCTGTGGACCAATCAGTTCTATAATTCATTTATTCATTAGGTTATATAATATATCTGCAGTTCTCCCCATACCCTCCATATATATAAATAAACATAGCACCAAAACAAAAAAGCTGTTAACACCACTACCTAGCTGTTTAATGTATCCATCCACACTATCCCCTTAATTTAGATTGCCTTTATTCACAACCTATTGAAATAGTCTGAATTCCCTGCAGAGGACTGCTGTGACAATTACTTCCACAGAATTCTCTCTTCTCCCTCCAATAAAAAAAATCCTGAAGACTTTTTGACAATGAATAAAGTTGAAAGGTATATGAATATATATTTCAGTGAAAGTCCACCAGCTTTTGCTGAATGTGAGAGAACAGTGAGTGAGAGCACCATGTTACTACGTTGAGAAAAAAGAAGTGGAAATAATTCTCAGACTCAGTTGGTTAAGTAACACTAGTTCTGATTATATATCTTAATTTATCTTAAAAAATTATTCACAGATATCGCAACTTCATCACTTCAATTCAGAGTATGTCCACACTAAGCCAGACAATTTGAAAATGCTGCATTTTCTCTCCAACTTGGCCGTCCGTGCACTCTAACGGTGTGTCTACAGGAGTCACGTTTGTCGGTCTTCTGTTCACATGTGTGTCAGAACAGATTCACTCCTGTTTGAATGAATCCAGCTCTCTGCACAGGCTGTGCAACGACCTGCACTTCACCCGGGCTGTTCCACCATATATACGTGTATTTTGCGCTTTCCGTTTTAGTAGAGTAATTTAAAATAATTACAGTGATTTTGTGTTGGTCTCTGAGCGCTGCCACATTGCTGGTGACCTACACTTAATACTGTGCCTGAACGCAACCTGTGTAGAAGCTGAAGCTACTGCTCTGCTAAAGTTTTCACACGTAAACAGCATTTTAAAAATAAGATGGCTTAGTATGGACATAGTGCCAGATGGTTACAACACTAACATATAACACACACATATATATACAGCAATATTCATTGTAACATAGAATCATCTCCAGCTCTTAAGTATCACATTGCCCAACCATGAACTGTGCACACCATATTTAAAATCACCCAAATCTTCAATTGCAGTCAAGAACTGAAAGTTATTATGAAACTGTCAGGCAGCATTATCCACAGCAAATGCTCATGGTCAAGTATTAGTGACATACTGTGTGCATGATATAGCTGCAACACCTACAGCATGTCAATACGCTGTGTATTGGCCCTGTAATAGAAGCTGAACAACAAATAAACACATGATATGCAGAGAAGATTGGATCGCATACATCACATACATTAGGAGGACTTGTGTATATTTTTGTGGGTGACTTCTGTTGCAGTTGTACTCTTATGAACTCACCGTTGCTCTCAGATGTCAACATCAGCTATGTGAAATAACGCAAAGCTTCATGCAGCAGCAAACGAACAAGAAGTCTTCCATAAATACAGACATCGAGGTAATAAATGATCAGCATCAGAGACCTCTTAGACATAATAACAATAAAGAGCTCCCAAAGTGAAATCACCTGGGTTAAAAAATATATCCCAAATCCTTAATGGAAAGATTGATTGAGCTCACCCATCACATTACAGCATCTCCATAACTGCCCAGCTCTTGGCACTGCTCTGGATGTACATGTGGAAGGATTTTGGATAGAATCTGAGCCCAGGCTTGCATACTGTACACATGTCTCTTGTAGCGAGGAGCTGAACACCACCGGTCAGACCAGCCAAAAGTAGAACCGTAGTGAGTCGATGATGTACGGGAATGTCTCAGTGTCAATTTATTAGAAGATGTATGCTTTTGAATGCTCTGAATATTTTAAATGTAAACTCTTTTTCTACTGCCTGCTATGTTAAAGCTATAAATAGTATGCATATGATCAATCTTTTTTACTTGACAGAAAAAAAAAACATGGTTTTCATTAAAAGAGCTTTTGTCTATGAAACATCTGTGAGTGACTTCTGTTTTTGCTGTCAATTTGGTTCCATCAGCAGGCTAAAAAGACATGGCTGTGGACAGATAGTGAGAGATGAGCTGTCTTCTTCTTCAGAAGCAGTTCATTTTTGTCAACATCCTCCTTAAAGCTGCAGTAGGCATTTTATGGATTATATTGATGCTATGCAAACTATATAAGTATTAGAAATAAAGTGGTTAAATATGAGCAGTGTAGTATGTCAGAAATGTACTTACTCAGTTATTCTCCTGCTGAAATGTATATAAATGGTTCTGACCAATGAGAAGATGTCGGAGGACATGGCTATGTTGTGCCATTAAATCCCAGCCCACTAAAGGCAGGGAGAGCAAGGCACGGAATGTTGACTAACCAAAAACAGCCCTCTGAACTAAACACATAGTGGATCAGTGATGACTGCATGTTGCTATAGGTACCAGTGACAAGCCTCGATAGATAATGTGGCCCCCAGTGGCTTTCTGCAGCAAAGAGATGCTTATGAATCTTTTTCAATCATCAGAAATTGATTTAGTCCAAAACATGTCACTCAGTCAGAAACTCCTGCAGGTTAAACTGGGCTACTGAAAGACACACTAGAAAAAGACTTGCATAGCAACATTAAGGCTACAAACAACACGTAATGCAACGCAGGGACCAGTGTTGTTAAGTACATACATGTCTGGCCCTTGAGACAATATCCATAATAAAATGCTCCTTCTAGTAGCTCTGTCAGCTGGCGAGCTTGCACCGTGTAGAATGTGTTCAGGCAGAGTAGTGCATGCATTAGGCACACGATCACTGTAGTTACACATGTAACATGGAAGAAAATAGGCCTGAAGCACAAAGATATGCTTCATGTTGCATTTTTTAGGAGCATATCTGTCTTACCAGACACGCCGTTAGTCCCAGTGACTGTACGCAGCCTTCCAGAAGTCACAAAACCTCCAACTGTAAACAAATGCAGGTGATTCCTTAGCACAGGCCTACCAGCCAAATGTAGGCAATGCTACTGGTGGGTAGAAAATATAAATATGACAACCTTTGAGTTATAGGGAAGAACATTTCTCCTCTTTTGTCTGATGTTATCTGCCCCACACCTCCAGTGTATGCGCTAAGCTAACATATCACATAGATGTGAAATTGACAGAAAAAGTTATGTTAAAGTCATAGAGTGTTACTGGGATTATTAACTGGTATTTAATTCCTGAATTTCAAATGATATTCCACGTTGCTGTAAAGGATTACTAGGTAATACATTACTGCACAACACTATATAATATAATGAAATAACATTTTGCAACTCTGCTTAGTTGCCATGGCAGCAATCATTGCATCCACTGTCTCCACAATTGTCAGGTAAAAAGTGGAATTACATCATTTTCAATGAAAGGTAATCCACCAGCAGTGTGTGCTTGTGCATGTTTGATAAGCCAAAAAATTGTATTGCTGGATAATGTCACATGGTCAGAAAAAGTTGAGGCAGTTTCAACCTGTTCGCTCGACAACCCGCCAACGCATTCACTGAAATGAAAGAGGCGCCTATTTTTACACAGTGTGAATGTAGGTCAGCCTTATTACCATTTGAAGGTCAATACACAAGCTCTTTTGATGATGCTCATGGTTAACCTCTATGTTATGAGGCTTCTGACTGGTATCAGTTGAGACTCTACTGGCTTTGTGTGAAGCTGTGCTTCCTATTTTTACACCACTTTCGGCAATCACCAGATTGCCAGTATGTGTCTATTTTGATCTTTTGTCCCTCTGTTGGTGCCCAGTAAACCTGACACTGTAGTCTGACTGACTGACCAATGCATCACACTGAACTGTAGTCAACATTGCACACAATTTCCATTACCTAATTAACAACAAGGAAATACAGTTTGACAGTTTAAGATGACTGAAGTGAAACAACAACCTTCATCAACAGCTGCTCGTGACTTCCTTATTCAACACATTACATCCATCAAAGTGTCCTTTAGCAAATTAACTAGCTGCTCCGGTGGTGCTGCTCTTTGGGAAATGGAAGAAAATTGAGGTTTTACTGGGCAGCTTCCATGTGTGAAAGTGTCAGATGATTAAAGTGGGAAGTTGGAAGATGCTGAATCAGGTCTCGTGTACTCAGCAAAGCTTTCCTGGATAAATCAAGGTTAAAAGGCATGCACTGTGTTAGTCTGGGTAAGGATCAAACTATGCCAACATGCATGGTACACTACTGAGTAATCACTTTCACTTATTATCTAATGCATGTTTTAAAGAGCACCAGACTGTAAAAAATAACTAGACTCCCCTTTCTCCATGACAAAATATGTAGAACATTAGAGATCTAAAAAATATTTATATTAAAAAGGAATTTTTGAAAGTGGAATCTTCCAACAAACACTAACAATGTTGCCAGGTACAAACCTCCTTAACTTCAGTTCTTCATCCTTGGTATGGAAGCCCGCTTCTGTCAAAATAATAAGATCCTGTATCAGAATTATGAGCTACTATAATATAATATCTCATAATTTCAACTTAATATCTGAGTATTCTGAGTTAGAATCTATAGAATCTATATTTAAGCCAAATGTTTGACTTATCATTAGTTTTGATTTTATTCTGCCGAACCTATAGCTTTTATTTTTTTAAGTATTTTAGGAGTATATCACTTTTTACGCTTGGTTCAATCATCAAAATGACTAACTCAGATTTTGCAAATGTTTTACCCAGAATCAGAATAGACACATTTGAACAAAATAATAAAAAAATAAAATAAACATAATAATAATAATAACAGAGTGCAGAGCAGGATGTGTACCGTAGCTTCACCTACAGAACGACAGTGAGGACATATTTAACACACACACATTGATAAAGCACCTCCAGAGGGAACATGGCTTTTTCCTCCAGCGTTAATCCATTAAAAAGGCCAGTTCACCTTAAAGGCCAGTATTTATCATTTTCTACCTGTGCAGATCATTTTGGTTTTATTTTTCACTTGTGTGTTTTGGCATTTTTTACCTGTAACGTGTCAGAGAAAGGAATGACATTCCCACATCTGGTTCTAAACGTATTACATTACAGGGAAGCTCATCTGTACTAATAACAATAGCCAAACAGTTAATGAACATCGGCCTTCTGGCACGGTGAGAGGAAGGTGTAAAAAAGCAGTAACAAGCAGACGCGTGGAGTGAGAAAGAGGAGAGATAGCAGCTGAATATCTGAATTTTTCTGAATCTGCCACTTTTTCTCTCTCCAAACTCCTCCTTGCCCTCTCCTGCCTGCTTGCATCTCTTCAGGAATTAAATATTCATGGAAGCCCTGGATTTTATCTGCTGCTTATCATCATTCCAGCCTCCTGTTCTACTCCTACTGCTGTGATCGCCACCACAACAGCAGCGAGGCCACCGCTGCCGCCTGTGTCACCACCAACACCTCCTGCAAGTTCACACTGTTTATTAGAAGAGCTCCTGCATAAATGCAAGGGCCTTCTCAGCTCCGGTTCCAGTTCCAGTCACCCTGCCTGCTTCTTCCCACCCACACACAACAAAAAGAAGAGCAAAATGGTGAAATGGAAAATGAGCGAGAGGGGCGGTTCTTTTTGGGTGCAGATATCACAGAAATGGGGAGGAGGGAGGACATAAGAAAGAAATAACTGTGAAGAGGAAGGACTATATGAAGATACAGTGCAGCATGGTGCACAGGGGAAGAGCGCCTTTTGGCCCAAAAGCTCCTGAAATCCCAGTGGCTCAGGATTTCTTTCCCTAAGAGAGCAGATTGCAAACATATACTTAAACATACAAATAAGGGGGCGAAAAGAAGCACCGACTCCATTTTCAGTGCGTGGAAATTAAATTCAGTTTTTTTTTCCCAGTATGGTTGCATGCATGTGATGCTGAGGCTTTATCCTGTGAGTCTGCGCAGCTCTGGAACTTCAGAGAAAGAGCAAGTGCTTCCCCTAGAGGGCTATCTGCGTTTGACAGTTTGAGTTTTCTTTTTTATTTAGTACCCAAACTCTTCTCTACGTTTGAGCTTATGAGCAACTAAATACAGAAAGAACAAAGGTGAATTTAGTCACAGATGGCACTTTTTGGAATACAAATAAACTGGTAGACCCCATCTAATCTACTGATGTGCGTGTTTGAGACACTTGAGTAAAAGTAATGGGTTTAACTGATAAATATGCACACTCTTGTCCTTATTTGTATGCCTTTATGTTCTTTTTAGTTCCCAAAAATAAAGATACAGCAAATGTGAATTCAGTGTATTACTAACTTTATTCTTTGCAGTTATTACTGAATTACTGAAACATATTTTATCTTCTTTTCTTATCTTGTTTATTGCTTCAGTTCTGTAAAAGAAATGTGTAGCTTTCTCTTTGTAAAGTGCTAAACAAATAAAGATTATTATTGCTATGATTCTTATTATTATATTATATGACATTATTATAGCTCTGCTGGTAAGTCAGAAACTGCAGTCCATTCCCTCTATATTTATAACAAACGGTTTATGTTATTCACACCAGTAGAGGGCAGTGTACATTATTGGCATTGGGGCTTTTAGTCACCAAAGACCATGCATGGCTAAAACAAACATGTCTGTACTGTTTGGCATCTTTGAGGCTTTAGAACTAGATCTCAGGTGTAGGCTCATTTTATGTACTGGTCAGTAGTAACACACTTCTTGTTTTGGTGACTGGATTTTTAAATCTGATATTGACTGAGATGCATTGTTGTATTTATTTGTAGACTTTTGACTTTTTTCTGTTTATATATATTATATATATATAGGGTCTGAATACTTATGACCATGTGATATTTCAGTTTTTCTTTTTTAATAAATTTTCAAAATGTTCTACATTTCTGTTTTTTTTCTATCAAGATGGGGTGCTGAGTGTACATTAATGAGAAATAAAATGAACTTTTTCGATTTTAGCAAATGGCTGCAATAAAA
>JAVQJL010073171.1:0-27895 GCA_036024295.1 Nannoperca obscura | reverse complement strand
AGACTAGTTTAAAGTCATCTTCATTGAAAAGTACAGTGCTTTTCCTTCAAAAATAAGGACATTTCAATGTGACCCCAAACTTTTGAACGGTAGTGTATATATATATATATATATATATAACCCACATTTAGCTCACAGTATATATATATATATATATATACACACACACATACACATAATATATCTATTGTATATATTTATATTATTATTATTATTATATTTCTGGATAATTGTAATCATCATGTAAATGGACTAAATAGTAAAGATGTTCTGTTTATCTTTTGAAATTTTCCTTTTCCCATCCCATAGCTCCTGATGCACACTTTTTTCATGAATGTGGCTGCAATATAATACATACAATCCATTTACACTACTACATTAACTAGTGTGTGTAAACACACATCCACTTTTAAACAAACAGAATCCCTGTAGTGTAACAGAGTCAATCTGATCATTATCTCCCTAAGTTGATCAATAAGGGTGCCAATATCCAATAATTACAGAATATTATACACAACCCCTATCAACCAAAAAGCCTTACCACACACAACTCTCTCTCTCTCTCTCTCTCTCACACACACACACACACATTACGTACTTTTTCCAGAAGGGGTAGCCATGTCGTGACAAGGTGAAGGTTTTTCAGGCAAAGCCAGTCTCCATTTCGGGAACATTCTCTGAGCGTAGCTAAGGCCACATCAGCCTGTCCCTGACCCATAGAGATCTAGACAGACAGAGACAGTTGGGAAGGACAGGAGGCGGTGAGAAACAGAAGCTGTGGGATGGAAAATTTGATTTTACATTGTAGTTTCTCAGAAGTAAGAGGCACATAATCTGATTCAATATTTTAATTCATCTCGCTGCTCAGTGGGAGAAACTATCAAATACTTACAAAAGTGAGATTCACATTGTGATTTCTATCAGTAGAGTTCCCACATGGAGACCAGTAATTCATAACTAATTTAATTTATTTGTATATGCAACTGATACGACTTACAGTAATGTTATATGCAGCACCCATATATTTACTTTATATCTAGTTGGTTGTAGTTACAATGGGAAAGGTAAAAAATATATCTGAATATTCGTGGATAAATAAATAAATGCAAATTTGAGCTCTAACACTGTGAGCTAATTGTGGGTAAGTTTGCAAAATTATAAATACACTCCCTTATCACAGTGAAAACAAAGACTGTGTGATGTGGTAGAAATCTGCGAAACAAGTAAATTAGTGGACGTTGTGTTACAATCGTTTTGTCATTTGTTGTTAACAAAGTCAAGAATGAACTGTCAAGTTAAATGGTTATTGCTTACTTTTTAACAAATGACAATAGCTCTAACTGCCTCGTTGGCAAAGTAGGCAGACATTTCAAAAAGTCATATTACTCCACAGTTGCAACTGTGACAACTTGTGAGAAGCCCAATGAATTGGTCTCCATGCCTTGTTGTTGCAGTGGGCAGCGCATCAGTCTCATAATCTGCTACACGGGCTCAGTATTGAACAGAAATTAGTAGTTCACCCCTGGACTTGTCTTCAAGTCTTTAGTTCATTTTACATGTGACGGCTACACAGGTTCAGAGTGAGACAGAAATGAGTCCCCACCACTCTCCCCCACCCACTGAGAGAAATTTACAAAGGACTCAGTTCATTTTACTGGGCGAGCCAGTTCAATTAATCAGATGACAACACAATGGATAAGATACTTGTTGTACATACTGTTAAAAGTTGAGTTTGCATAAAAATTCAAATCAACCTATGAAAAACATACAGGTGATGCAGAAGATCAGAGACCAAAAAAACACATTTATTGAAAGTTATAAATAACTATTTTTTTGTAAAAGGTGTTTGTCACAATCATTTAAAACTGTAAGATGAGCCAAAATTCCATTTGAAATATACCTCAAACTATAAAAAAGGAATATGGCACCCAAAGAAATGGTATGGCTCTTGAATGTGTTTTCCTCCTTCCCCCTTCTTATGTGTTGTATGTAGTTTGTTTTTTTCCATGGCATGGGTTCAGAGGCTACAGTATATCAGGCTATGATTACACAAACATTATGTGTTAGTAAGAAAAAATATTTTGCAGGTTAAGGTCACTTCAGGTTTTTATTCAGGTTACGATTTGTTAATAATTACAAAAAAATGTAATAATGCCAGCATTGTTCTTGAACAGCTATATTATTGAATAACAGCAGGGGCATGGGAGTGTCTTACAAGGTCAGACTTCTTACTGTCTCTAAATGTATTCCAACTGTTCAACTCCACTGGCAGAACATTTTCAGGAGCTATCCCTCAAAACTATGTTTCAATTTAATCCTGTTATTCTCTACCTCATGATAGTTGTCCCTGGCCACGGTTTCAGCTGCTAGTTCTGCAAGCTCCTGGGACGGGTCTGCCCCTGGAGAGATGATGATCAACACCGGCTCCCATTCCAGTGTCTCAATGTGGAGACGCCGCAGGTTTAGAGGGGGGGGGGAGAGATCCTTCATACCTGCAGAAAAGAGGAGAAGAAGATGGGAAGACAATAAAGGGCGTGAAAATCAGATATGTGAAGTGTGATGAAACATTTCATTTCAAGTTGATATGCTAATAAAAGTCAAAGTGACTGGATATACTGCACACAGAGGGTACACACAAGGAGGGGGCAAAGAGGAGGCAAACAAAAAAGAGCAGGAAACCAGATGTGGAGGTAAATGCAAGTAAGTAGCATCAGAGGGGCATTTGGTGAGGGTAGATGGGAAAGAAGAAAACACAGGTGGGAAAAGATGACAGGCAGACAGAGGGTGGGCATGAATAGGAAGGGGTAGACAGTGCCCAAAGGGGGGTGATGGGGAAGCAAGGTTGGGGGGGGTGAGTAGAAGAAGAGGGAGGCGACGGTGGAAAAAGGGAGAGGAAGACACTAAGAGACAGAGTGAGAGCGATTAGAAGGGAGATGTGCTGTGCATACTGAGTGCTAGGTATGCAGCAGTATTCACCACACATAGAAGAATACATTGTCAGCCAGGTTCGTTGTGTATGTGTATGTGTGTGTGTGTGTGTATGTGTGTGTGTATGTGTGTGTGTATGTGTGTGTGTGTGTCTCCTTGTGTGCGTTTCCTCACTAAGCATTAGGCTCTAATCCTGCTGTAATATCTTGAATCGCGAATCAGATATGAGTTAATAGTGACACACAAGCAGCGATACAGGCACACACAGTGTGAGTGGCTGTGTTAGAAATTCCGCTGTGATGTTATTCATGCATGTATCAGCAGATATCTCTTTCAGACAAACACACACACACACTGTGCTGTCTCTTCTGGTTGAGACGAAATGCCCCAGCCTGAACCTTCTTTTGGTGTCTGCAATCTGCTACACCGAAGTACACATAGCCTACATGACGCACACAAGGTCTTGGTAGAGAACATCTCAGAGCGACCTTTTGCTGCATCACCATGGCAACACTAAGAGAAACAGTCATCTGACCACATGGCTTCTGATGTCTGACTGCAAAAAAGGGGAGCATTTACAGAACGTGCATGTGCACAAATGCATACACAACTACCTTTTGACATGGGCAGGTAATCAGTATTCGTGCAGCAGACTCTGTCGGTGAATAGCAAAGTTCACCTTGGCTTTTATGACACAAAATCAGGGCAAAAAAAAGCCTAGAAAAGCACAAAATGCTTGACATAAGCATTTAGGTTTGTCCACTAACTTTTTATGTTTCTATTAAAATCACTGTAATTGATGGGATAGATTGATTGATTAAACAAAAAAGGGTGTCTTCTTGGCTGTGTTTAATCATAAAACAGAGAGAGGAAGGTTTTTTATGTGTATGTGGAAGAGGGTTTGTATTTTTGAGAAACAGAGTGAGCAAGCCAATGAGTGAGCACAAGTGTGTGTGTGTGTGGTTGTGTTCACCCAGGCATGCCTATGTGTGTGAGCAGTGCCCAGGCCTGGACTGGGGGGATTGAGTGAGATTAGCTGTAAGAGGATTACAGACCATGCCTCATTAGCATACTGATTTACAGCCAAAAACACATACACATACACACAAAATCTTCTTCTCTTCTGTTCTTTTTTTTATATATCTATCTGTGGCTCTCTCGCTCTCTCATTCAGACACAAACTCACACCCACATCATGCACTTTTACTCACACTACACCTTGGTAAATTCACTTGGCGTTCAAGTAGTGTGAGCACTATCTCTTCATCAGTATAGAGTAAGCGTGTTTTATTAGAGGTGCCCATGGAAAAATGAGAAGAGACAAAATAGTGTTGATTGTGCCTTCTGGAAATGAGCTCAAATGGAAAAACAGACACATACCTTAATAATAAGAGAATAAGAGAACTAAGAGAGATGGGCTGTTAATAGACACCCACAAACTCTATAGTTAGCCACATACTGTATACCACACACAAAGACAAACAATTTGTCATTGTTTCCAAAGTCAAGAATGAACTGTCAAGTTTAATGGTTACTGCTCACTTTTTAATAGTTTAGAAAAGCTCTAACTGCCTCGTTGGCACAGTAGGCCGACATTTTCTCCACAGTTGCAAGTGTAACAACTCCTCACAATACCTGCAGCGTGTCAGTCTCATAATCTGAAGGGCGTGAATTTGAGCCTCACAAGGGGCAGATGTTTTATAAAACTGAATCAAAGATAGATAAATAGTGCATGAAGTTGACACAGTAGGCAGACATTTCAAAAAGTCAAGTTACTGCCTCATTACTCCATTGACAATATGATGGGATCACAAAACATGCATTTTCAAGCCTCGTTGGCGCAGTAGGCAGCGCGTCAGTCTCATAATCTGAAGGCCGTGAGTTCGACCCTCACACGGGGCAGGTATTTTAAAATCAGAGGACAATAACATTAAAGAAGTCCAGCAGCAGATGAAAGGACACTTTGTACATGTTCAGTTACATGTCAACTCAACTATTTCATCTAATAATAAAGAATATGATGTGGTGAAAAGCCGCGGAACAAGTGGATGTTGTGTTAAAATCATTCAGTCGTTTTTTACTCCTGCCTCATTACTCCAGCGACAATATGACAGAATCACAAAACTCACACTTTCAGGCCTCGTTGGCGCAGTAGGCAGCGCGTCAGTCTCATAATCTGAAGGCCGTGAGTTCGACCCTCACACGGGGCAGGTATTTTAAAATCAGAGGACAAAAACATTTAAAAAATCCAGGAGCAGATGAAAGGACACTTTGTACATGTTCAGTTCCATGTCAACTCAACTATTTCATTTAATAATAAAGACTGTGATGTGGTGAAAAGCTGCAGAACAAGTGGATGTTGTGTTAAGATCATTCAGTATCTCACTCATCTCTTGTTTTACACTATCCAGCACTGGATTCATCACTGACTTTTACTGTGTGTCAGTCTCATAATCTGAAGGTTGTGAGTTCAAGCCTCACATGGGGCAGATGCTTTATAAAAAGTGCATGTAGATTTGGAGTAGATATTGAAAATGTGTTTTTTCATGGCTAAACCTGCATTTAAAACCCTACCACACTACTTCATAGTAGTGGATACAAGTAGTAGGGGTATGGCATGCAATAAAGGACCCAGGAAGGAATCAAATTGGGCTCAGCTAAATGCCTAAGATACATTACATCTGCTGTATTTCTTTTTAGCCACACTAGTGGCATGGCTCAATGGATGTCAGTCTGTTGGTTGGTCAGTCAACCAGTTTGTTCCAGACGGAAATATCTCAACATATTGGATGAACTGCCACAACATTTTGTAATTTGTACATTCATGGTTTGCAGACAATGTATCCATATGATTTTAGTGATACCCCGGACTTTCCTTTAGCACCACCATGAGGTACACATTTGTATGTTTGAGTGAAATGTCTCATCAACTACTGGACGGATTGGCATGAAAAATGGTTTAGACATAAATGTATAATATCACTGGACCACTGTTACCTGATGACATCACAAACTCATACAGGTTTACTTTACTGTCAAAATCCATTAGAACAGCACAATGTAAATTCTATCTTACGTTGGGTTTTCTCATTGTTTGGCCTTGAGTTATTGTTTATTCATAATGAATATCCATATGACAAAGATGCTGATGTACAAACCCCATACATTTCCCCAAGGTTCCCACATTCACTAAGGCTTTTTATTTTGCATGTGTGTATTTGGTGCACAGGATTACTGACAAAGCCAGGTGCAGGACTAGAGAGTAATGGAAATAAAGAGCCTGTGCTTATATTCAAAATACAAAACTGAACTGACTAAAACCTTTTGTTATGTTATACACTTGTTATACACTTACAAAATAAAACCATTTAAAACGAATTTAGTGTTCTAAATTCGTTTTAAATGGTTTTATTTTGTAAGTGTTCTAAATCTAATTAGAGTAGCAAAGAATTGTTTTTTCTCCCTTTATAACTGGCAAGAAAAAATGTCTAGAAAATAACTTTTGGTATTAATGAGTAACTGGATCAAGAGCAGCTCAAAAATGGCCAAAAACACACACATACAAAAATGCAGACATATTGATGGACATGTGAATGTACAGGCTCTTATTCACACAAGTAAAGCAATGCTACACAGCTAACATCGGCAGAACCTATAAACCTAAAAACCATCAGAAGTCAATCAGTATGTCTTGTCACACAGCACACACAGCTGAAATCTGTTTTATACACATATATTAACACCTGCATATTAGTTTCACTTGACACCAATTAGCAGCATCCCAGATAGTGCAGTAAGAAGCCAAAACACTATTAGGATTATCTGGACTAAATGAATGGGCTCATTAGGCATGATAAACTAACCACTCTCAAGCAACATCATAACTGTGTGTGTGTGTGTGTGTGTGTGTGTGGGAGAGACAGACAATGAGAAAAGACAACAGAGAAGTGTGTGTGTTTGTGTATGTGGCATTTACTCAAGGACAGTGGCATTCTCACAGTGATGAAAGACACATAAAGAGAAAGGATGGAGAGGACTATCATGACACAAAAATCACACCATTGATGATTAAAGTATAGCTCAGAAATCCAAAATAAAAGCCTTTTCTGAGAATATTTGGAGTGGTGTATGCCACTCCAAGTGTGAAAGGTGCCTGTGAAAAACAAAGCATATTTTTATAGAGCAGAACAAGGACAGAAGTAAAAAGGGATAAAGGAGGTTCTAGTCATTCATGATGTTTACAGCTCATTATTCAGAGCAATCACAGTCAAAATCAGAAGGGCAAAGATCTACTGAACCTTTATCAAAACAATAACAAATCATGTTGTTCACATTTTTCAGCCGGTCATCATAGATACGTCTTTCTACAAATAAGAAAATAAGTAATAAATAAATACAGATGAGACCCATTTGCTGACAGGGAAGTTGCATAGTGGGCAGCATGAATATGTTGTTTTATTTAAATTTTATTTTAGCTGTTCAGTGTTAGCCTGGCTATAAATTAAGGATAACTATTTATAGAGCTGTAATTACATAAAGTTATCAATATGAAAGTAATGTGTATGTTTACATTCAGTCTGACTCAGTGTGACTATCTGCTTCACGCAAGGCAGACAATTAGAGGGAAAGCAGGAGCGCAGAAAGACACAGCTAGCATTACTGTACTCAGTGCTACCCAGTGGTTATTGGTGAAATCACGTTACTACAAACCATGTCAATTCTTTAAGCTTCAAGCTATTATGTTAAAGTAGTTATTCACAGTAATCAGAGTAATCACAGTAATCATAAGGATTAACGTTACTTGAAAAGCAACCATTCATACAGCCAAGTGCTGCATGTGTCTAGACTAGCTGGCTATGATAACTAGCTTATTAACTCAGCAGATAAGCAAACACTAGCTAGTAATTTTATCTACTCAGCTTTCACTCACTAAAGAACACGCACACACACACACACTCACTCACTAGCTTGCTTGAACGCCTTCTGTGCTAGAATTTCTGCACCAGAACAGCTGTCAACACAGCGATAAACACAGCGCACACATAGCGGACCAAACAGAGAGTATTGTAAGAGCCCATACTCATAGAATGGGGGTTACAGTACATAACCAATGGTACGCATGCTGTTCATCTCCTTTGCTGTCGCAGTGTTTTGGCGTGAGAAGTGTTTGGGCAATGTGAAAGCGTGTGTCTCAGTGTGAGAGTTGGCAACCCTGTTCCTGTCATACCTGAATAATATGTTCTTCTTGTCAACTCACCCCCCCTCCTTTTTAAAATGTTATTATGGATCTGCATGATTCACGTGGGTCAAATTTTCAAGTTGGAAAATCCGGAATTCTGGATTAATCCAGAAATATCACATCCCTAATAAATGCTTGTTTACATATATTGTGGTCCCCCACAGTAGAACTTAACTTCAGCCCACTTAGGCAACATTGATTGAAATAATAAAAAAATGAAAAGCCCTTAAATGAAACACTTACCCAGGGCCTGGGTGGCAAATGCTGCCATGGCACTCTGCAGTCGGTCTGGTCTCACTGCCTGAACCAATAACAGCTTAGGAGAGCAAAGAGTAAAAGACAAATTGAGAAACGGGTACCCATTAAAATAAGAAGGTCAATCCCATTCATATCAAACAAAAATTTTATATTTCCAAATAGTCAGTTTTGAGAAAAATGTTTTAATTTGGATACAATCCCATTGTCAGATTTGAGGCTTTGAGATGTTCTTCTTTAACATTTTAGAGAACACAATAAACAAAGTAAATGATTAATTCCATTGGTTTGACAGTCAAGTATGCATACTTTTCTTTAGTTAAAAGTGGCTTCTGTCTTGATCATGCCTTTAAATCAGATTAGCTAAATCTTTATTCAGTCTCAAACCACATGTGAAGGAGTGTGTTCAAAGATACAACCAAACTGTTTTATTTCTATTGTTATCATGCTGTCTTCTTCTTAATGGTGAAAAAAACAAACAAGAGATTTAATGGGCTGTCATTACAGCCACCACAGTAATAAAGGATTTAGAAAGCACACACCTCTGCCAAGGCTGAAAAACTATTAAAGTAATTATTAAAAAAATAATAATTAGTTGGACTTCGTCATGGCAACTGAATTATGGACATTTAGACTGATTATGCTGATGTAGCACCATCAAGAGGCAAAAAAACATTAAATGTGTTGCAAATGCTCAATGCATCTAAGAGTTACGCACGTTTTTGTAATATAGGCCAAATGCAGAGTGGCTGTTATTAAAAGATTCTAAGATAATGGTGTGGCATATATGCGAAAACAACCACAAAAACTGTTTTACTGTGATTTTCTTTGTTTTTAGGATGAATGTTTCTCAAAAGGTTTAAGAAGAAATGGGCGTGGCCTATACAGAAGTTTATTTTGAACCAACTGTGATGGAAATTTACTCTATATCAATATGAATCTGTATCATGCTGATTTGACTTATGTCTCTTGATTATTCTCTGCTATGAAACTGTCTTTCTGTCTGTCCTTGCTAGCCCTTAGGAATTCATTCTATTATGTGATTGTTGGGATTGATGACTTGTTTGGGTTTTGCTACGCTCACATACTTGGCTTCCAATAAAGACAGTGTAACCAGGTTCTCCCTGGCCCTTCTTGACTGTGACACCCCTTGAGTGCACATCAACGGGTCCTTTCTACAGAAAGCTTAATAAATACTCAAAAGACTTTGGTGATTCAGAGACTCTTAATTTCCAGATTGTTACAACACAACAGATTGGGGAAAAAATGTATTTGTTATGCTTCGCAGGAAAAAATGTATTTGTTATGCTTCGCAGTTAAATTAAATGTGTTTTATAAATGACCACATAGTGGCGTTATGTGCACTTAAGACTAATTAGTTCTCTAAACAAATTTTACTAAAATCTGCTAACTGCTAAAAAGGTAACAAATGCATAAACGTGTGTGTATACATTTAATAAATAATATAAGTTGTTCCATCTGGCTGATGAAATTAAATGGTTTTTGATTGAAAGCTGACCTGCTGGAAGGGAGTAATCTTCTTGGCAATGGAGGATGGGATTTCCTGTTCACACTGCGAGCTCCGCGAGAAGGACAGCCAAAGGTCTGAGTCACTCAAACACAGGGACTGGTAGAGGGCTGGGAATGTAGCCTGTGTAAGAGGGATGGTTAAAGATAAAAGGGTGAAAGACAGGTCAAGAAATATAGTGAGCTCAGAAAGGACTGCTTTGCTGGCATTCTATTTTTACATCGCATTAAGCTAATATTTTTCTACTGGATGGAGAAAATATCCAAATGTCAAAATAAGTGTTTACATTATTAAGCATTATTCTGTTACTGGTGTGCTTTTGTCACACACTGCATATGCAAGGGATGGTGTAATTATGTACATATTTTTTATGTATGTTTGTGTACGTCAGTGTGTATATCATAGTGCTTACTTTAAAAATGGTCACTGCTCCTTGCCTCTCCTGATCAATCCAAGAAGGGAACTCCTGCAGAGTGAGAAGAAGTCAAAGACAGAAGTAGTGCAGTGATTTCTCATTTGCATAAATGAAGCTGCACACTTACCTCTTTCTTAAACATTTCCCCTACAATGGATCCAGTGAAGACATCCCATTCCTGCAGCAAAGAGTAGTGTTAACATTTGACAGGTCCAAAGCTGAAATATCTATATTTAATTTGTTACTGAAATCAGTACTGATGAAATCCTAAAAACCCAGATTCTAAATCTACAAAGATACTCACACTCTCTTGGAAGAGTTCAGGGTACATGCCCTTCACAAAGTGCATCGCAAACATCAACTGGTCAGCCTGAGACCGAGACAAGGAAGGAGAGAGAGATTCATACACAGATGGAATATGATGAAATAGATGAAAATGTTCGAAACCCAACTACAAACAAAGAACGTCATGGTAGAGCACAAAATGTTAGCATCTCTTCTAGACACTCATATTCCCATTGCATGATATGCAACTCAGTCTGCATAACTAAAGGACTTGTAAAGGCATTCTACATAGTGACAAAAAAGCCCCAGGGACTTCAAGAACTACACTGGCTGTTGTATCATCCATACACACTCTTTGTGCCTGTCTCTCCTTATTTATCGCCCGCTGGTAGAGTTTGACAGAGATACCAGAAACAGCCACTAATCGAGGCAGGGCTCTATGCTAACTTTTTCCCCAAGAAGTACATGTGCTCCTAAATGGAAAAACAAAAATCAAACACCAAATAGATGATGCAGGAAAGCCCTGTTCAATGATTCATTTAGTCACAAGTTCTAACCCTCCACTAATGTCATTGTTTTCATATGCTGTAAAATAAACCGGATTACTGACCAGCTGCATATTAACTCAGGTTTTAAATTAGCTACGATACTGCAGCACAGCCAACCTGGTTCTTCGATTTCCTGCCACAAAGCATGTTTTCTATATGACCTTTTTGGTCAATGTCTTTTTCCTTACATACCTGACGTTTTATATAAAGGTTTACGTTGTGTAAATGGACTCCAAAAGCATTATATTTATCTTATATATTAGTCTTATTTTTCTCTACAATTATGGTATGTATTATTATGGATTCTCTGCCATTTTTGCTCCAAATAAAAATACTGCAGTACTTATTCACCAAAACCTAATAACATTGACATTGAAATATAGCCACACTGTGTCTGTGCTGGTCATGTATATTTATGTAAATCAATTTTTTTACGCTCTCAACGACTCACTGGCGAGGACAACTAAATTAGAAGGAGCATGCGATTCAGTAATACTGCTCAATGATGTGTTTTGTAAAGTGGTAATAAGTCAAATGATTTTGTCAATCAGTTCAGCTTTTGATTTTCCACATCGTCTAGCACATCTCTGCCTGTCACCTAATGTTACATTATGTACATTTACCAACAGCTGTTGCACCAGCTTGAGCTGCGATGAGGCTAACCTTCTGGCTACATTTGGACTAGAGCTCCCATTACTGTGGCCTCTCTCCAACCCTCTCCATGGTTCGTCTCTTTATCCGATGTCTGGATGATTTACGCCAAGCTGCCAAGTTCAACTCCATCTACTGAAGTGACGGTGGAACTGAGAGAGCCGAGCAATATGATGTGACTGATCAAACTGAAAATGTCCCGTTTTTGTGTGTGTGTGTTTTAGAGTGTGTGTTAGAGAAAAATGAAGCAAACAGAGTGCAATGAGGATACAAGTCTGTGAGTGTTTTTGTGAACTGCCGTCATACTGACACTCTGACAGGACAGGAACCTCAGTAGACAGTACAACCTGGAACATGTCACACTTCAGCACATCACAGGAACTCAAACTACTGCCTGTAACACTCTCACACTCTCTCACACACACACACACACACACACACACACACACACACACACACAAACACACACAGTTAACCTTCTGAATGCCTATACCTGCCACCCCACAAACAGGCAGACCTAACATACCAAGTGTTTGCACATACACATTCAACATTAAACACAGACAGATGCACAATATTTTCCGTCTTTGGGGGTTTACAATTTTACAACTCTAAAAATATCATTTCCTCAGTGTCCACTCCTCCAGTGTACAAAAGTGCGTCAAAAATAAAATCTTGCACGTTGTTATTGTTGCATGTTCTCTATGGACTTTGACACATATTTCCAAAACAGGAAGATTTGCTAAGTTGCTCTGCATGGATCACTCAAGTGACAAAACCTACATACTGTTCTGTCGCATCTGAAGTACTTATTTTGTTGCGGTAAAGTTACAACTCCAGAGGTAGAATATATGCACACTATCTGACTCTGTCCATATTTCAATTTATATTCAATAATTTTTCAAGTGAGACAACCAGCCCAAAATAATGACTTAAACAAAAAAACGCAATATATTTCCCAGATACCTGCTTGTGTTTTCAGTGAACATCACCATAATTCATCATTAGTTAGATCATTTAAATCTACTACCCTATCAATAAAGAGAATACTATTAAGTGTCAATCAAAATAACACAGGCATATCCAGGCACTATAGTTTAGCAAAGACCCCATTTCATTTTAATTTAAAATGAAAATATTGTCATTCAAAACATTCATTTGGAGAAAATGAAAGCTCAAAATATAAAACATCTCATTATAGGTTAAATAACAACAACTTAACAAGTTTACACCCATAAAAGAAACAATCTTTGCTCATGAGAGGTTCAACAATCTATATTTTGTGGAGTAATCCTGATTCTTTATCACAGCTTTGATATGTCTAGGCATGCTCAATCAATACCTTATTAAGCTGAATCAGTTTGTGTTTGTGGTGGAATTGAACACAAATACAGAATAGTCTGAGTGCCTAACACTGCCATAAAAAATACAGATATTCCAAAAATATTGGGTGGTTTGCTCATTTATTTCCAAATATCTATCCATCAGGATGTTTTCTAACGTTGATTCCCTCCTCCTCTCAAATTGTCCTCTTCTATTTCCTTCACATGTTTTGTCCTCTCTCGCTCATTATCTTTATGTTTTCAATGGACCCCTTCTCCCACCTCTCTCCTCTCCCTTTGAAGCTATCTCCTCCGTAGCACAAAGGGGGGTGTTGACAGGAGCAGTGATAATGCAGTCCAATGTTTCCCCTCTGCTAATAACTGAGCTGCTGCTGTTTATGTGTGTGTGTGTTCATGTGTGTCTGTGTGCAAGTGCTGGGTTGATAGCCTATAGACCTAATCAGCTGTTAACCCTAAAACTTCAATTACCATGCAGACAACACATACACACACAAAAGACAGTGAAATTATGTGTAACATTGACTGCCTGATCGGTGCAATGATTGCTCTGTTGGTCAATATTTGACATTTTATTATTGTGTTGGTTGCAGAGTTTTGATTGTGTTTAAATGTGTGTTTAACTGATGTGTGCATTTGGTCTAAACAATCAATAAGAATACTACCATACTACTAATGTATATTACTAAATCACAAAGATCTCAAACTAGCCATGTTACTAATACATTGGCTAGATACAACAAACTGTTATAGAAATGAGGGAGAGGGGATTGAGGGAGTAAAGCAGGAGAATGCAGGTGAAGAAATCAACATGCCATGATAATACTATATTAACAATATTAGTATCTCTAATAAGAATAAATCTTAATAGTTGTATTTTAGTTGTTCAGTTCATATTTCAGTTTAGGCTATGCTATGGCAAATTGCCTGTTAAGCTTTGCAAGATTAATTTAGTTTACTTTGTTTACAGAGTAAACATTTTTTAACAGTTAGTGTCAAACATGTCAACTGAACACAAATACCTACTTATTTAAAACAACATTAGGTAGCTTGGCAAAGGAATTTCTCTGTAGCAGTGAGTTTGGCTCATAATGAGTGATGTGTATAGGGCCAATGTTTGTTTTCAGATGCCATCATTTCAATCAGCTTAACAAGGAAGAAATAAATTGTTGGGGGACTTCTTAAAGAAATATGTATTTAAAAATAAGCTGATCCTGCAATGCAAAAACAGCTGATGGTTTACATCAGCCAAAGTCACCTTAACTACTTATCCTCTATACAAATCACAAGAGTGATGCTCAAAACCACATTTGTTCTATTTCTGTGTGAGAGTGGGTATCTTACCTTGAAAAGAGACCGGCAGACATACTCATACACCATATTCTTCAAGCTGGCCTCCAAAGAAGCAATCCTGGATTCGGTGTTCTCGGCTTCCTAAAATGCACACACAAACATACACAAGTGCACGCAATGAGAGAGGGAAAAGGAAAAAAGAGAAGGGGCAGTTAAACTGGTGAGACGAGGCATGAAGTATATGCTCTTACTAAAGAGGTTTAAAAGTTGTTTTTATTTCTGATTAATAAATCCTGCACAATATTAAAAATGTTAGCAGTGATATTTTGATTTGAAAGTGTTCTCTCTTTCTGTCACATCAGGATAACCTCAATGTCTCAGGGTCATTCAACAGCCACAGACACATTCTTTTCCTTCTTTTTTTTTTTTACACGCTTTCATTTTTTTCCTTTGACATACAAATTGCTACAGAAGTATCAGGTTAGTATGTTGGTGAACCAGAGTTTTGGTGGAAGGTGGTGTTCCCATTTAAATATCTTTTAGGATAGGGTGGGACAGCTGTAAAACTGTCAGAGAATGTACATATAGTATAGAATAGAACGATCCCTTAGATACACAAAGGTGAAGAGGGAAGATCCAACAGCAATAGTAAAACAGAAGAATTGGAGCATGAGAATCAGACACTTAATAGAGAATGTGGGAGAACTGTTGGGAAGAAATTTCAGAAGTAGTTGTCGTAGTAGAAGTACTGTCCTCTATTCCCAGTTCAGTCTGACCTTCTGTTTCACCTGCCTAAATCTCTGTTTGAGGTTTTCTGCAAGCATTTATTTCATGTAAACACCTGTGTTTAGTCAGTTCAAGTTCACAATTTGTGTATACACTGTCTGAGCATAGACATTGTGTGTGTCTGCTAATGTGTATGTGTGGGGGCAAACAGGAGTAGTGTTCAGTGTGATATGTCTCTTCCAGATCTCGGGAACCATCTGCAGCTCATGGCAAATTAAACTTGCTCATACAATACAACAAACAACCAAAAGATATACAGGGAGTGAGAGTCTGTGAATCAGTGCAGTATTCTGACCACACTCATTGAATGCTTACCTACACACAAACACACACACACGAAACAGTGGTGACCAGCTGCTGCCTGGTGACATTCTTGGATGACAGCACTGGCTCTTACAACCCACACAGGATTTGGGGAATTAGTGCTCAATCTCTCAACTGTGTGCCTGTATGTGTGTGTGGAGGCATGTGTGTGTTCTGGTTATCAGACAGTGTTTTGGGCTCAGATGGAGAACAGCAGTGCGATAGACAGTCCATGATGCTCTCCAGCTGCACAGGACAGACTGAGATAAACTCATTGAAAAAAACTAAAATGTGCTGAAATAAATCAAACTGACATCAACTAAAACTAAATATTCTAAAATATTCTAAATAAAATGAATCCCAGTTTATCAAAAATAAACATTTCATGTGTTGTTGCTTCTTTATATAATGTAAGCTGCATGTTTATGTGTCACAGTGAAGGGCACTATAGTAAGAGACAACAAGATGAAGATTATGTAACCCCACCATCATGGATGAATTTTCTTTTGTCCAGTCAATCCTCGAAAAAGCAGCTGGAAAACTTTTTAAAGGAATAATTTCACATTTTGCGAAATATGATGGAAAGTAAATTACGGGGGGCTATGTGCTGGACTATTTCTTGACACTGAACAGTTGCCAGGCAACCAGCGGAGACTCACTGAAGTTACTGTGCCTGGCCAAAACAATTGTCCAGTACATGTTTTTTTGTTTGTTTTTTTAACAAATGAAACATCAATACATTTATTAGTATTAATATATTAATTAGTGAGCTTTAGAGGTGCCAAGCTAAGCTAACCAACTTCTGGCTGTAGCCTTATATATAACAGAATGTGAAAGTGGTATACATTTTTTCATCTAACTCTCTGCCAGAAGGGAATACTTCCCTGGGACTATTTCCCCAAACTATTATTTTCTATCTACCTATGTACATAAATGTTGCCCATTTCCACATGATACATCAACCAGATTTATCCATCTTAGCATTAATCAGATAGCAACACAATAAAACAATGTCCAATTAATTCAGACTGTGGAACCAGGTCAAATATGGTCTCACCCATGATTTAGTTGCATGAAGGTGTTGCATTGATGTTGGTGATGTATTTAATTTTTTAAGATAATCATGTTAAAACACTGCTGTGTTGGATAAAAATGGAAGTACTATAAGAGTTGTGTGGCATCCAGTCACCTTCTTGGCCTGAAGAGCCCTTTGGAAGAGGCGCAGAAAAGAAGCAAGGCTGAAGCGGTACATGTTGTTGATCTTCGACAGGTCTGTGATGACAAAATACATCTTGCTGGCACTCTCTGCAAGAGGCAGGTAGGCATCCCGCTCCTAGAATAAAAACAAGGAGAAAGCAGCACAAAAGGAACCACAAATGTTTAGAGTTATAAAAAAAAATACAACGGTTGGCGGGGAAATGGATTTATATGGATAAGCAGAAAAGTAGAAAATGTTTATTTCAATCAGGATGGAAGGAGAGAGAAAGAGAAATGAGGATGGATAGCATGAGGTTTGATGAGACAGGATATGTGAGGATAGAAAACATGGAGGTGCATATGAGAATAAATAAAAACAAGTGAGAGAAAAGTACAAAAACAGTTCTGGTGTAACACTGCACCCTAGAGGATGGTTGTGTAATGCATCTTCAATAGCTCCATGCTTGTGCATCTGTGCATTCTGATGTTTGTAGCAGTTTGTGTAGTGAGTGTGGCTGTGAGTTTGTATATCTGAACACCCACAGAGGGTTACAATGCAAGGGGCTGGCCTGACCATCGGTGTTCAGTGTTCACTTGCCAATGGACACTTCGACATGTGAACTGGAGGAGCTGGTGATCGAACTCTACTGCTCTACCTCCTGAGCCACAGCCGTCTCTCTCTCTCTCTCTCTCTCTCTCTCTTCGATCAGTGAGATAGAAGAGTATAGCAGACATTATAAAGAGAAATACCTAACTAAACCATGCAGATGATCCTTGATTTTTACACTACAGTAATAAATTGCTTTATACTGATCCTCTTTGATCAAATTGTCTTACAAATATCACTTTGATCCCTTTTTCGTTTTTTTTAATGACCAATACAGCTTTGAAAAAGAAATTAAACCACATACAAAGTGTTGCAGTGAGGTAGGCAAAAAAACTGTTTTTCATGACATGTTTTCAGATTGTCTGTGTGTGTGTACGTGTGTGTATGCACCTGAAGTACAATACCTGGTCCAGGGATGCCTGCAGTCTGTGTGATTCCAGTAGTGACTCCTGGATCAGGGCACTGCTGGCCTTGGTCTGGTTCAGACTGTCTATCAGTTCCCTGTTCTCCAGAATATTACCCTGGGCTGTAGCCAGGGTCTGACACAGGAAAAAGACAGACGGATAGATGGACATGTACAAGCAAAAGATATAGCAAGGATTAGACAGGGGCAGAAAGGGAGTAATTGATAAATAAGAGAGAAGGAGAAATGAAGGGTGGGGGAATACACAAGAAGTAAGAGAGTATCTTGTCATGCATCTGTCAATTGGATGAAATCTGAGATCTGATAAAAGTTACAGGAGCAAGAGTTGTCGTTTTAGAATAGCCGGATATGAGGCTTTTTTCAAAGCCCACTTCATCCTGTGGAATCTCTTCTCTGAAACGAACTGATAAAATGTATTCAAATAAATTCAAATAAAATAGATGAGAAAGCATTGGAGCATGGAAATGTCAAGTCGAATATGCTCCTACAATTCTAGAATAATTACATGTCTAGTACCACTGAAGCACTGACATCCTGCTCTTGGCACTATCAATTTGTGTGTGTGTGTGTGTGTGTGTGTGTGCGTGCGTGGATGTCTGTGTGTCCAAATATCCCTTAGACTGGGTTGAGTATCTGTGTGTCACAATGTCCATCAACTGTGTGTGTTTGATTGTTAAAGTATATATGCATTAAGTTCTGTATGTTTTTCCTGGAAGTACACAGAGCCCCATTAAGTATTTGGACAGTAACAATCAGTTTGATGTTTTAGCTCCATATTCCCGTTAACATAACACCTGGCATGAATAAGTCAAATAAAATACAACGGAAGAGGGTTTGTAATTTTACTCACTACTAACATTTCCATTCAAAACCTAAGGCTTCCAGAAGATTTAATATGGCATTTGGAGGGAGACGATTTTGTTATAGTTGGGCTTGACATCGGTTTTGCAGATATAGAAGGAACATAGTTCTCAAACTAGTAATTGGATGTGCATTGACATAACCTAAAATTAAAACTGACAGTCTCTACTTAGATGCATGCAGATGTAACCATTACAGAAACATAATGGTCCCAGATGCATAAGTTTTGATTCAACATAAAGCTCTAAAATTGTTTCCAATTTCCAAAACTGCCATTCTTGTGTCAGCTAAGGGTGTCAGCTAAAGTAGCCCACTGATTAAAGTTGAGTGCTGCAGTCCTCCACCACCAGAGACATGGGTTCAATACCCGGCAGTGGTGCTTCCAACTTGGTGCTCCATCAAACCCATCTGGCAGTGTTCACAGGAGGGTAGCTGGTGACAGATCACATCCATGTTGCAGCACTAGCAACTCCCCTCCAGTTTGTATACATTGTCTCATTCTGTCTCCTCAGACCAACAGTGGAAGTTAGTAACAGCAAGGTCTGCAGTGCAGTGTTCTAATGATTATATATTGATTAAACGTACATTTTACTCACTGGGGTATATAATTGTGCTCTGGTAGGTAAAAATGGTAGGAGTACTGTAATATACATAATCCACTATAATTCTCCTCTACTTTGATCTCACAGTGTATGCTGTATGTCTGCATGTGTACCTCTAACAATGATTCTTCCAGCTGAGCCAGCTGTATCTTCTTGTCCTCTTCTTGTTGTAGTAGTCTTGTTTTTTCAGTCTCCAGTTCTGGCTTCTCCTGCTGGATGGTCAAGGCTAGCAGCTAACGCACAGACATGCACACACACACACACGCACACACAAATGGGCAAGTGGGCATTCAGTATGATTACAGGAACACACATAGCATGACTACAACATACAGTACACACTCTCTATATATACTGTATTATTCAACTGTAAAAGCATTTGTTCCACATGGATTTTGCTCATGAAGCAAACAACTTATGTAATTGTATTGTTTTATTTTACAAAACACCACCACAGACTATGGCCTCACACACCATGGAGTTTAATCCATATTGTTCGAACAAAGTGTCAAAAAAGATAAACACATATTGACAAAGGTATTATTTACTGCTGGATTATTATAGTAGATTGTGTTTGTGTTTGTATGTGGGTTATGTAGGTTACCTGTCCTCGCAAGCCTGCCCTTGTTGTAGTGAAGTTGACCTCTGTAACCACGGAAATAGCATCAGGGGGTATGAAGGGGGCGGGATTCCGTGTTGCCATGAAGAGACGGAAGTCTTCATTGTAATCAATAACCTTGTCTCCTATCTGAACCACATATCTTGGACCTGTGTGTGTGAATATGTGTCAAAGTTGGACAGAAAGAAAGAGTCTCTGTTAACAACATATATTGTATGATACAGGTTTGAAACTTTGTCTTCAGTGGCCACTTTACTATCGTCACTGTTTTACTTTCTCCTCTACTCTCTGTCTTCCAGATGTCTGCAATGCAGTACTGCCATGCCTTCGTCTCTCCTCTTTTTTTCCATCCTGTTCAACACCATTTTTAAGTGGATAACTTGCCCTTTCTCACACATTCTCTGCCCCCACCGTTTCCAATTCAGCCTTAAATAGACAACCGCCTCTCCCTGGATGATTCATAGCCTTATGAATCAATCTCATTTTAACAGGTATGTTTCCAACCTCTGTTTATACGTACCTATTTGATTAAAGTAGCTGTTTGCAACTGTGATTAGTATGCAATTATCTAAGCCAAGAAACTAAAATATCACAGGTTAAATCTGAAGGGCTCATTCAAAGACAGCCATGCATAAACACAAGATGTATTTTTGTGGATCGCTTTTTCATTTTAATTAGAGAATTTCAAGTAGCATTTATCCCTAAAATAAGTGCAACAACTGCAAAGTTTTTCAGCTTTCTGAATTCTTCAGTGGCTCAAACAACCACTCGTTCTGAGGACTTTTAATTATCAAGGTTATACTACCTGTAATTACAATCACCTCTTCAAATGACTATGGAAACAGTGTTTGATGTTTCATAAATGCACTTGTCTTTCAACTTTGTTAAGCACTTTGATAAGACACACACACATATATAAATAATACATGTGTTATTTAAAACATGTTTTAAATATTGGAATTTGTTATCCTGTTTCAAGAGGAATTATGTATTTTAAGCATGTCACCCAGGACATGTTATGTTTGTGTTTATGTACTGTATGGACATGTGTGAGTCTGACAGCACCAGTGTAAAATAATGGATTTTTATGTATAAAAAGTGTCTTATTTGCTCTGCATACCTACAGCCCTCTTTCTACAAGCTCACTCATTTTTGAGTGAGAGGAAAAAAGAAGAGGAGTAAGAGTTCTTCAGGGTAACTTAATAAATGAGCTCCTACTGGCAAACTACCACCCTGTTTCTGTAGGGTCTATTTCTGCAATTGTACAAATAGTGGACACTGACGCACAAAAAAACTGGAATGATGACTGAATTATGCTCAAAAGAAATCAAATATCTTTGACACCACACACACTTGTTGTTAATTTCATCGTTTTATGAAAATGTTGTTTTTGAGTGTGTGCTTACCTTGTGCTATGAGGTCCCTCCTCAGCAGTGGGTAGAGCACAGGTTCAACTCCATCCATCTCTTGGATGATAAGGGTTTTTCCAAATCTAACCGCCAGCTCCAGGGATGTCATGAAGTTCCCATCCTATAGAAATCAGGCACACAGACACACAACTGTAAGAATAACTTGAATTCTTGTATTGGTTGGTGACACAGTACTCATACTGTAACATGTCATAGCAATATCATGCTATCTCCAATAACAATTCTTTTTTTTCTTTTTTAAATGAGTGATTGTCTGTTCAAACTAAAGGTCATCTGGCTTTGTGTGTGTTCAGGTCAGTCATGTGTTGTCTAAATTTCCAGTGAAAAAAGCAGCATTTACAACTAAAACACTATGAGTAAGATTTAAGTTTGTCAAGAAAGTAAGCTAGCACAACAAAGGTGTAATACCTGTTAGGTATAAATATACATGGCCAATAATAGAGATAACAAATAAACATAATAAAATAAATTATATACAGAGAACAAACAAAAATAGAACAATACAGCCAGTTCATTTATATATATAAATATTTTATTTTCATTAAATGTGAATAGAAATTGTAGAACAGAGCAGTGATTACAGTGCCTTTAAGACAAAGGAGATATTCAATCTTCTTAAGAGCATCATGCCACAAAATCTAAATTACTTCTTTAACGGTGTAATAAATACTGACACTAATATTGCAGTTACTAACAAGTAATTAGTAAGTAATGAGTAATATAGTCCAACAATGATTAATGTTATCATATCATCTGTTACAAACAACGACTGGGCAGATGGAGGAGAAAGGTGAAGGTGGCTTAATCATACGCTCTGTCAAACAATGGCGGCAACTAAATGATATGAGTATACACTAATAGAATTCAAATAGACTTGGATTCATCAGATAGGAAGAAAACGATCAATCAAGGACATCTAAGGAAAAATTTCTAATAAATGTTCGCGAGGAACTGCTTTACAGGTTCCTGCAGAGTTACCTCACTCATAGGTTAAGTTTAGGGTTGATTAATTTGAATATATGAGCAGTGTGCATGTGAAAATAAGTTTGCTAATACAATGGACTAGTTAATGATTTCTATTCGTTCTTTAAGGCGTGTGTGTGTGTGTGTGTGTGTGTGTGTTTACCTGTTGGTTGATAACCTCTAGCCTGTGCTGTTTGAGATGTGTGCGTAGCCACTCTGTAGCTCGGGATGACGGGTCGATCAGGAAAGGACAGGCCACACTCTGAGTATAGAACAATGATACAGAACTGTGTTTCAGGATACGTTGTTTTCAGATAGTTTTATTTACAAGGAGGCTCAGTCACTGAGGAAAAGGAGGTGTGCGTGTGTGTGCATGTAATTCAGTCCTGTCATACTGCTTTCATGCTTATCGTCCAGCATCACTCCCATGCCAGGCAAAGGAATAAGTCCACCACCCTCCTTTCATCCTGTGCTCTTCTCTTTCATGGTTTCTTGCTCAAGGATTCTCTCCCCACAGTCTTTTCGTACTCTGTGTACTGATACCAGTAACCCTGGTCTCTTTTCTTTGTTGCTTTTGTGTGTGTGTGTGTGTGTCATGAACATTCACACATACAGTATATCCCATCTGTCTATTTAATAGTCTGCAACTAATTCAGTCTATACATTTACTACTAAACACACACATAAACACCAACATGTAAGGGAGACACACACACAGAGAGACAGTGAAAGAAACAGAGTGGCTAAGCTAAACTACGTGTGGGCTATAAGGATGAATTATGGAACAACTTCTTACCCGCAATTTGAGTGAATTGATCTGAAGGCAGCAAAGGTAAAAACAACACATAAACACAATACAGACAAATGGAGGACAGATGAATGGCAACAAGAGCAGAATGAGAGAGACTAAGTAAATACTGTAGGTATATTGTACTTTGATGTCTTTTTTTAAAAATGCAGTCAAGGCAAAGACTTGTAAGCTAATATAAAAACATTCTTTAATAATTATTTGAATTGACTTTAATAACGTCAGCCTAACAAAAACTAAAAGAACTGGCTGGAGAAAGAAGAGATAGAAATTGGTGATTATATTGCTTTAAAATCATAGACTCTTCTGTGTCAAAGCAGATTTGTAATCAAGAGAATTAACAAGATTTGACAGACAGCCAAATGCATGTCTAACCTGTAGTATGACAAGTGCATTCTCCATGGAGAGGTCATCAGACGGCAGCCCTTGACTCTTCCAGATCAACTGTTCACTCTCCGAGCACAGGAATGACCGCAAGTCAAACTCTGATAAAAACACACACAACCCAAATGTATACGCTTATTTGTTGCCATTATATTTGCTCACTCAAGAGTGTTGCTCATTTTAATCCAACCTCAGATACCTCAGTTACTGGACATTCCAACAGCAACTTGACAACAAGTCCTAATTCAACAATAGTGTCTAAACACATTGTATTACACTTGGGGTCACTAAGTTATCTTGACAATCAACTTAAGGCAAAGTCATTCAGTGGATATAAGGATTTAAAAGCAATTGTGAGCGACTCAACTGTTTATGATTTAAATGTACATCTGAGGCTCTTTGTATGGACTATGATCAATTATATGGTCATAGCAGTTAATGGCACAACAATTAGTGCTTAAAGAGCATGAGTTTATAGGGGTACTTGTTAGGTTACCCAACATGATTGGGAAGTTAGGTAGTTAGTATGGTGTAAATGGTAGACTCGAAGTGGTAACTATTTAAATGGTGATCAAGTAATTTAAACACTCCACTTTCAGAATTATTTAATCAGCCTTAATATTTAGTAGACCCAGAAGCTTAAGTGTTTTATAGGTATCAACATGTTTGGGTATTAGTGTGTTTGTGCAGGCTTTTTAGTACAGGAGTTGGCATATGCTGGTGCTTGTGTGTTATTTACTTACTTTGTAGTCCAGATTGAGCCATCCATGTCTCCAGACAGTGTCTTCTACGGTCTTCAGGAGCAGCAGACAGATAGGTGATGAAGGCAGCAGCAAGCATTGCCCTCATAGGGAGCGTGTCCAACTCGTTCTTTATCTCAGACATCTGATAGGCACAGAGACACGGGGAGAAAAGAAACAGACAAGACAGAGGAAGGGGAGGGGCAGGCAGACAGATAGGTGATTAGGGTGAAAAAAAGCATGAAAAGAGAAAGACGAGAGAGGGAATGGAACCACAGGGATTGAGGGGAATCAGAGGGATAAATGTGAAGAAAGGAAGAGATGAAAGAAGAGAAAAACAGAGAGATAAGTAACTTGGCACATGTGGGCATAGCATGTGACTCCTCCAAACTGATTAAGTGTAAACTCAACTCATAGCTCCAAATAATCCAAATATATCTACACCGATGCTGACAAGAACACAAGATAAAAGTAACCCTCAAAGGCAGGAACGCACTCAAAACACTTGAACATTATAAGCTAATGTGACCTTACTGCTGTAATTTCTAGGATGACCAGGATTTCTTTGAGGTAGTCTAGTCTAACATGTCAGGGGATCACAAAAGCACACGTAGATGTTTGGCCAGTAATAACCATGCATCAGGCTTCACTGTCAAGCCCCTGATCTCTGATTGCCCATATCTCAGAGGCTGTATTAATACTGTCAAACATTCTTCCACATTCTGTACTTCAACTCGAAACATTTGTCTATTTCTGGACCACTTACTGTGTAGTTGTGTACCCCTCTATCTCTCTCTCTCTCTATGTGGTTCCCCTTTCCCTTCAAACACTTAAACAATTTGGATGCATTAACATATAGCGGACCACAGCTACTCAATAGAGAATTAGGGATGAAGGGTGTGCCTGTATGTGTGAGTATATGGAAATACGTGAGTAGAGAGTAAACTGGCTCTTTGGTGTGGGCCTTGAGGGAGGCAGTGAGTGTGAGGGTGTGTGTGCAAGTGTGTATGTCAGAAAGAGATTAAGTGTTTTAATTAAGGTGCAGACAGATGCTGTAGAGAGGAGTAAAAACAGCCAGAAGGGACTCAAGACAGCAGGATACAGCCCCTGTCACTCACACACACACACACACACACACACACACCCCTCCTGTTGCTCTTACATGGTAAATGAGCCCCTTACTTAGTAAATGTGTATAACCTCCCACACCAATACACACGTCAACACACTCATACATCAAACTACCTGTGCGTTCCACCGCGTGTGTTCTCCATCCAGTTGTGATATGAGCTGCTGGGCCGCAGTGATCGTGTCCTGAGCTTTTGTCACCTCAGCCTCCAGCTTAGCGGCTTCTGTAGTATAACACTGAAACCTGAGGAAAAAGTAAGGAGGGAATACATGTTTTTGATATGGGATCTTAAGAAAGTTCTAGCGCTGACATTGGGATATTTATTTATTTTTCCAAAAATACATTAAATAGATCATAATTTCTCTGATGTATAATCCATTTGTTGCTGTTTCCATGCTGTTGAAAGTAAAATACAAATTTGTATGTATGCCATGGAATTGGACATACAATAAAGCATGAGGTGAGGGAAGGCAAGGTTGATGAAAGTAAAAATCTTTCAGCTTAACACACAGAGTTAAGAAATGGTGGTACAAACAGGGATGGATAAGAAGGTAAATGGCACGACAGATGGTTTGAGAGAACAAAGGTTGAAGATGTTGGAGGAGAGAGAGAATGCATATGGGCTCGGTCACACTTGCAGTGTGAAGTTCACCTTTCTTGAAATATGACCTGATATGTAGTGAGACTGACCAACGTCCAGCCCATTGAAAAGAGGGTGGAAAAGACCTGCTCTTCAGGTCATGGTGGAAGAATACAAGTAGCAGAGGAGGGAAGACAACTACAAAAAAAGTGTATATTTTATCTCTTCTGGTAAACTGTTGTTAGACAGTTAGCCAAGTTAGCTCCAGAAGATTATTGAAAGCTGCATTATTTCCGATCATACTTACATTTCACCATAGCTTTATAGTAAATTTCGTTTTGCCAGTTATGATCTGGCCATGCCATAAGATTCTTGTTTTGTCCTTGATTGCTTGTTTTTTGTTCTTTCTAGTCGACTAGAAGTAAGGGCTAGTTATAAGGGAATGCTAGTCACTGTGGTGTTGAGAAATTATAATTATGATTTATTACAAATACAATACAATAATTTATGACAACATAATACCCATATGATTTGTCTCACAGCTGAAATACAGTAGAAAAGGAAAGATCAAAGGCTGGAAGAGTAGACGGAGAGTTGGAAAGAGGCATACTTTTCTTTCAACTCGTTGACTTTGGCTCCAACAGAGTTGAGCTGGTCTTCCAGCTTATTCTTCCTACTCTCTGTTTTCCTCAGGTTTCTGGACACACACACACACACACACACACACACACACACACACACAGAGAGAAACACACAACACAGTAAGATATATCATCTGTGTCTTTGTTTATCATAAAGAATGTGTCTACGTGTATATATATTTCATGCATGTAATAAAGCATGAGTAAGAGCTGTATCGGGTTAAGACCACAAGCCTGGAATCTATATTAAAATCACTTAATGAAAATCAGCAAAGCTGGAAACAACATCATACTGTAGGTTATGAACATGTGTGTGGTTGTGCTAAAGGAAAATCAGTGTGTGTGTGTGTGTGTATGTGTGTGTTCCTACTCCAGTAGTCCAGCCTGCTCTCTCTCCAGTGGCTCTATCCTCTCTTGGACATGGGAGTACTGGACGTTGGCTTTGACCCAGGCAGCCAGAGGAGCAGCTGCTGTACTTGCACGCTTTGCATTCTGATAACGAAAACAGCATCACAAATCAGAAACAACTCAGTTATAACAGCCACAATACCATTTTCAGCCAGCGAAAAAACAATCAACAATGGATTAATAACAGCCACCAGCCTTATTCTCTGACCTTGGGATCGAAGGACGCCTTGTTCCTGTTGAGCAGCTCTTCCACACTCTGGCGAATCTCAGGGGTGATGTTCCTGGCCTCAAATGTAGCTATGTCCTCCCTCACACCACGCTTAGCCAGAAAGCTACGAAAAAAAAACAAGGAAGAGAGAGACAGTTGGACATTGGGGAAAAAAGAGAGGCACACAGAAAATATGTTGTGTGTTAGAGAGGGACAGAGTAAAGTGACTTTCTATCTAGAAAATGAGGAAGTTAATGTTAATTCAAGCCTGAAATTACGAGACTTGAAGTTCTTTCATCTCTAATGAAGCGCAAACAGTTGCAACTTATTCTTTGTTACTCATATTCAACAACCCCCCCCCCCCCTCACACACACACACACAGACACACACACACACACACACACTGTCTTTGTTACTTGCAGTGTTCGGTTGTGAGTTGGCTCACCCAATTAATACAAGTGATTAGCATGCCACAGTTAGATGAGTGATGTGTACCAAAAGCTAATTTAAATCAACATTAAAAAATAAAGGAAATGATGCACTCATGAAGCATATATATATATATATATATATATATATATATATATAAAAACACATATGGTATATGTACATATACACTACCGTTCAAAAGTTTGGGGTCACATTGAAATGTCCTTATTTTTGAAGGAAAAGCACTGTACTTTTCAATGAAGATGACTTTAAACTAGTCTTAACTTTAAAGA
>JAVQJL010073170.1:0-40598 GCA_036024295.1 Nannoperca obscura | reverse complement strand
CACACACACACACACACACACACACACACACACACACACACACACACACACACACACACACACACACACACACACACACACACACACACACACACACACACACACACACCACCCAGCTTAAAGACAGCTCAATGACATTTCAAAACCTCAAAGGTTAGATGTAAGAGGCGGAGCAAAAGTGATCTGATTCCTGTTTTCTAAATATCAACTGCCATTACTTACAATAATAATTTGATTAAGTATATAATACCAAACGAGCGACACACAAATATAACGACAATAATCATATACTGACATTTCATTATTTAGAAATGGTTTAGGGCTGCAACTAATTATTATTTTCACTGCTGAAATAATCTGTCCTTTATTTTCATATTTTTAAATGTATTAATTGATCGTTCTGTCAACAAAATATAAAAAAACGCCCATTATAAGTTCCCAGAGCCCACACTGACAGTCAAATTGCTTGTTTTGTTCAAGTCCAAAACCCCAAAACATTCATTTTATAAAACAGAGAAAAGCAGCAAATCTCCCATTTGAGGTGCTTGATAAAACATTTCAATATTGCTTGATTATTATTATATTAATTGAAATCATTTGTTATTACAAACAATTTTCTGTAGATTGACTAGTCAATTAATGGATGAATTAGTAAAGCACTAAAATAGTTTGTTATAAATATTTATAGAAGTTATCGTTGCAGAAGTAGGCATAGCAGCTGTATGACAACATTAATTGCACTTTCAAATGTCATGTATAATGTAAACAACTCATTGTAAAAATGAATCAATGGAGAAAATGCATTCAAAGAATATTCATCCAGTTGATGTGGCAATACTTATGAATAATGCACCAACTAAATCCATCACAGTTCACTGAGTTACCTGCAGTTACTTTTCAGCCACAACACTCAAAGTCAAAAACTACATACAGCAGAGTCAGAGCACAAAAACACAGCTGGTGAGGCAGCGACAATCTCGCTCCAAAACAAGCTCAGCAGTTTAACAACAGGGGCCAAATCTAAGGTAACGACAAGGATACAATTGTACTGTAGAACAAGCCTACCAGGGTGTACTGGTTTGACTATAGTAATTGGAGGTGTACACACACACACACGCACACACACACACACGCACACACACACACACACACACACACAGCAGGCCCCTAGGCAGGATCAATATTTGTTGGGATTGCACCTTGTTCCAACAATGTAAGATTTACGGCAGGCGTGGGGGATTTACACTTTGTCTTCGAAGCAACTCATCAGTGCAACCCAATTACTAACCCCAGACAGACAGCATTAACATGGGCCCCGCCGCTGCTTTATGGCCCCTCAGCCCGTCTCATTTCAGCCTCTTCAGGCGCTGCCACCATAACGGATACTACACTTAAAATGTGCTCACAGGAATGAATTCTCAGTCTTTCATTACTCCTACCTTGATTTACCTCATATCATTTCGCAGCTATAGACAAAGATAACACATTGTAAATTACCCCCATCCTGTCTGCTTGTTTCAGCACTAGGGGAGAGTGGCGGGGGGGGGCGGGGGCGGAGAGAGTGGCGGGGGCGGGGGTGGTTAGGGTGGGATGACAGCAAGAAGAGGCTCAGGTGTCTGTGCACAGATGCATCTCTGTCACAGAAAATAGTTTTGTCCTTGTCGAACGTCTTCCATGGACTGAATTGTACAGTGGCACCCGATAAACAGTTATGAATCCTCACTTTGAAAATGACTATATAAGCACAATACCACAACTGTTAACTTACATGATCTCTAACTGAAATACCTAAAACACCTGAGTGACAGTTCCTAGCTGTATGAAAAAAAAAAACAGCAACAGTGGCATGCATTATTCTAACAGCAACCATCACAAAACTATATTGTTGTGTAGAGTAAGTGTCCTTTTTAGCCCTCAGGCCATCGGCAGAGACTTGCAAGTCGCTAAGACTCCTCTGGCTACTTCTGTCGCTACTGTGCGAGTTTAGGGGGGGGATGCCACTGGCCCCAATTCCCCCTTAAAAACACACATAGTCACAGCCACAGGGGCACAATATCTACCACAAGCACTTCACAGCCTGTCAATCACAGCGGACTGCATGAAAAACTGCTGCATGATACACTTTCACAACACACTACATTATTGACAAATGAAGGGTTTCTCTCCAAAATATCGATTTTTCACCAAACAAAAAACAACAAAAAATGTGTACTCATTGTTTTCACATCATTTAAAGACCGTCATATTTGCTTTACCTTCAGGCCAGCAATTATTTGGCAAGAATGGGTACAGTAGATGGTAAATACCTCCATTTTGAAGGAGATTTATTTATATCATGTATAAAATAATCTGCAATTAAGACCAAACTATTTTTTTCATGTCAACATATGAATTTTTTCCCCCCATTAAATAAGCATTCAGAGAACATGACTACAAATGTTCCCACTCCATCTGTTCTTCAATAACATACAACTGTGTGTGGTGTCATTGAGAAGAAACACTGATGTGGGCTGTAGGAAACCCCCCCATCCTCCCTGTAATATCCTCCACCCTCCATCCTATTCCAGTGGTTGATAACTAAGAACATTAGTTTTATGCCACTTGCCAAGCTCAAATGAAAAGAGAGCTAACTTTAATGACACCGCAATTAATCGGCCCAATAGACAGACAGCTAAAAGACGAGATATTGACTTCATTAAGGATAATGTATTATGTCATTAAGTCAGTAGGGTCACCTTGTGTATCATACAAGCCAGTTAATATATTGGCATTTTCCATGAATAAGATAAATTCAGATGTGAGAGATAAAGCTGATTAGAAAATGTTTCATCCAGGGAGGTGGGGATGCCTGCTAGTCAGTGCTGGTGCTGGAGACAAGAAAACCTCCAGAGGGAAAGAAAAGGGATAATGTGCCACCAATCATACTTTATCAGAACCCAGATTGATTGGCTGCGCCAATTTAATCATTATTGTTTAGCTCTAATCTACAAAGAGGAACACTCCAGGCATGAATGTCTTTATAGGAGCATGTCATCAGTCTCATTTATTTTCCAGTGTCACCGTTGTTTCAAGGCATCAGACAACAAATTACACAGATTCATATTAACTTTTAGTTACTGACCTTGCAAAGCATGAACATGATATACTGAAATACTGATATTTCCATAGATCACCATATATTATTGTCATAAAAAACTATGCTAACTTCGCAATATTTAAAATTATATCAGTAACATTGTGAGACTAAGTATTTAGGCCTAATAAAAACACATGTGATATGTGTTCATTAAAAGGTACTGGACACTCTATATTTATGTCACTGTCCAATACAATGATATTAAAGGCTCCCTCTCAGTTGAATCTGTCTATTTTCCCCCAAGCATCTCTCTCTGGAGTATTGAAAGGTATCAGAGTTCCACTGCTCTCTGCTGCGACCTTGCTAGTTTCTTTTTTTTTTGGAGGTTCTGTGTGATTATCGGCAGTTTCTCATCTGGCGGAGGCACTGCTCATTTGTCATGATTATTGCTGAGTTCTGGCCTGTCATTGGCTCCAAGAGATCAATGGCTTTGGACTTTCCCTCTGTTGTATGGGCAGGCCAAACAGGCTTTTCTTCGGTAAATGAGGCTTTCCCTCTATCCATCCATCCATTCTATCCATACAGCCTTCTTTCTCTCTACGTCTTTCTCTCTCTCCGCCCTGAGTCAGTTCATCAATTCTGTAGTCTATATATCTTTTTTCACCCAATCAGTACTGACAGATTGTCTCTCTTTCAGGTATTGAAAATACCAAGAACAGGGGCTACCCATTCTAGATTTGTAATGGAGCTTCTCTTGCTTTTTTCAACTTGACATACCCACATTTAATGTGGAAAAAGTGCACAAAGTGAACTTTTTTTTTCTTTTTTAAATTTACTTGGCAAAAAACAATTGTAGGCTCCTCATTCATATCTGATCTTTTCTAAACTAAATATACAGTGTTGCAGTTCTTCATTTGTGTCTTTGGAAAGAGATGCCATCCAATGTAAGAATTCAAACATCCAAACAGTAAAAATTAACATTCATTTCATATCACAAGGTCCTCTAAAGGTACAAGTTGACATTTTGGGAAATAGATGTATTCACTTTCTTGCTGGGAGAAGATGAGACAACCAGGAGATGGCTATCTTAGCTTAGTATTTTAAAAATAGGAGAAACAGCTAATCTAGCCTTGGCATCACCGTGAGGTTGCCAGGTAACCAGTGGAGACTCCAGGAAGTCACTGTGCCAGGACATGAAAAACTTATATTAAACAAATCATGTAAAAAATAAATACAGATATTTCATGTTAATTAGTGAGATTTTGATGTTCTGGTAGGTGGATTTTGTCACCCTTGGAAAGAGTCAGGCTAGCTGTTTCCAGGCTTTAGACTAAGCTAAGCTATTCTGCTGCTTGCTGTATCATCACATTTACTGTAGACACATGTGATTGGTATTGATCTTCTCATCTAACTTGACAAGAAAGCAAATAAGTATATTTCCCAAAATGTCAAACTATTCCTTTAGCTAACAGGAATTATTGAAGGTCAGTCACTGTATATAACTATACTCTGGCTTTTAAACAACACATTTACTAAATGAGCAGTTATTCTCCTTAATTACTTATTGGATAAGGAATTTTTCATGTATGGCCAAAGGATTTCCAGCCACCAAATAAAACATAAATAAATAAAGACTTTTTTTTTACCCCCTCTGGGAATGTAGCTTATGAATAAAAGAAAATAACACCAGTTTGTTGAAAAAAACATTGAAACATCTTTCTAAGACAGAAGCCCTGGCTTAACGCGTTTCTCAGAAACCCAACACTTGTGCCGTAACTTGAGTTAAAGATCACCTGAATGTCACATGCCCCTGGTAACAACTTCAAACTCTGGAAGATTTTTAACCAGTACAAACAAGATGAGCCTCTAACGCGCTCATTAAAATCCATACACAGCCTCTCAATCAATTGCTACTTATGTATGCTGCATGGACCTGATGGAGGATAAAGTTCACAAGTGAACGTATCATTATATCATGATCTGTAATGATAAGTTTTCAGAATAACTCTTTTTTTGATTATGTGAGTCAGTGGTTAGTGGCCCTTTAAATTTCATGGTTTATATTTGTAGAAAATGAGAGTGTAATTTAATGTTCAAAGAAGCTACAGAGAATTTTAATTATGTGCCCTTAATGACGAATAAATTATGGCAAGACTAATTGCTTATGAATGTGAAGACACAGATCATGGCTCCTGCTGTACCACATATACTGCAGCTAAGGCAAAACGAAGAGCTAATTTTACTATGAGTTTTCTACTGTAGTTTGTGTGAGCGCTGCTTTGTTGCCAAGTGTGCATTTTCTAATCATTATGTACTCTTATAAAATACAGCTCCCAGGGAAAGTATGAATAAATGCACATCATGAAAATGTCATTAAAATTGGTGTTCATAAAATGAGGCAAAAACCATAATGTAACACCAGGACAATGTTAGAAGAGTGACACTGTCATTATTGCATCTTGACATGCTGCATCAATCATGCACCGTATCAGCATAGCATACATGAAGCCCCATCACAGAAGCGCTGCAAAAGAAAAAAGCAATTGCTCCAGTGTGAAAAGCCATTGAGCATACATTCATGTCAGCAATCAACACACGGGCCCCTCAGCTTCTCCTCATGGGTCACAGAATTAAAGTGCCTTTCACACAAGGTCAAGACAGAGCAGACAAGCCTTATTAAATATATTCCACCACTTCAAGAAAATGGCAAGAGACGATCCACTACAGTAATTATCAGTCTGCCTCGTTCTTCCTTCCAATCGCGTCAGTGATCACACAAAAACATATTTTTTAATTTATTTTTTAAGTCCTTCAGTTTGCATATGTAGTTTGCATGTGAATGTAGTCAATGTAGAGAGATCTAAATGGTTGATGAAGAAGTAGCGATGCAGGGAGTCTACGACACAGTAGGACATGTGGTATGGAGTCATACCGACTATAGTTATACGCAGAAGTAGCTCTGCAGATTGTTAACAGCAGCGCAGTGGTAGTCCAGTGCCACCTGGAGAGTGAGTAGGAGAGCTGATGAGTTTTATCACCTCGCCAAAGCCTTCCTCAGGAACTTCTAATTGACGGCTGAGCCTGTTCCTCTGTCCCACACAATTTCCCGTCATGCCTCTCCTGCTGCCACACAGCTCTCACTACTCGTACCCAGGTTCTCCACCTCCCTCCTTCTTCCCCCCCCAGTCTATCCCTCACTCTTTCCCTCTCTATCTTTATTTTCACCCGTATCCGTTCCCCATCTCCTTTCTCCCGTTCCTGCCGCGCCTCGGCTTGGCTGAGCAGGCCTGACAGGCGGATTCCTTTGCTTTTTGCCGTATTAAAGCCACTTTCTTGCTCTGACAGCCTGCTCTCTCCTGCCACCTCATAGCTCTGGCTTCACACTTTTCTGGGCAGCCACTGCCTCTTGACAGACCACTGTCACTTCCCATCATGCTCTCTGCTGATCGCGCCTCCCTCCTCTGCCGCTCTGACACCCCCCATACCCACCCAACCCCTCCTCGGCAAGCTCGCGCGAGCCCACTTCCATACCAGTGCAATTATTTTTTTGACAAGCCATCCATCAGCCTTAACTTTAAAAGCACTCTCCACTGATATCCATTGTTAAGCCCCCCTTTGCAGCTCCTGCCTTCTCCCTCCAGATAGAGCTTGCATGAGAGAGTATGATATCAGACATCACCAAACCTACCAAACCATGTAAATTTGCTTTGTTCTCGGCTATGTTTCCAATTTCACGTCCAATTTTTCGGTACATTATGCATAGTTGTTGTGCCTAATACAATGTTGTCAAAACCCATTAGTTTGCTCCCTTAGTCGCCTCTGAAAACAGGTTACACTTGGTATTCTATATGTGTAAGGCACCATCTGCAGTTGAATCTTATTAAAATTATCTGTTCAATTCTCACGTTCTTCGGTCAGCGCAATTTGCAGGCATTAGCAAAGACACATATGAAAATGTCAGCATGTCAACTAATAACAACGAAAGCAAAGGGAGTGCATCGCTGCGAGTCAATAACACTGCCTTGCTGGTGACACAAATTTGATGGTAATCTAAGAAAATGAATAAGGAGGAAAAGCTCTGCACTGTTTGAATGGGAATCTTGTGTTGAATCATTTGGCGCTCTTCCACTTGGCCTACATCTTAGCCTTGCAGGAGAAAAAGGGGGGCACGACAACAAAGTGCTCTCCCATCACTGCTGTCTGGTGCGCTCAAACAGCACACATTATGTGCATGATGAATTGGCTGCATTATGCACAGCTCAAATGACTGTTCTCTTCATCTGACCAATGCTGCCATGTTTTGAACAATACAATGATGTGAGCAGATACTGAATATGACTGTTGAAACCCCAAAAGTACAATTAAAAACACCCTCAGCAGCATGGTGAAAAAAGGACAAATAGTCTATGATGTCTGTGAAATGACACAATACAGTGACACAATACAGGTTATCCACTCCAAACTAAACTAAAATGGGTTTGGGCCAAAGGATTGCACGATTCCAGCAGCAGTTCATAAAGAATATTGAAGACAGGCAAATAAGAAGTGACAAAATTGCAACAGCAGCACAATAGAGATTGGCTGCCACACTACAGAATCACTCAGCCAAGTGAGTTTGTAAACTTTAGGCCAATTGCATTCAAAAGCCACCCTTCAACAAAAAGGAAACACAATTAACAAGCTGATACCAGCGTGTGTCTGGCTGACTTAATGAATATCAAATTATACAAAAACACTAATAAATCATCATTATCCCCCAAATCTTAATTGATCCCACAATTAAACATGACAAATGCTGCGTATGGCAAGTCTTGACTTTATCCTTTCCCTATAAGGGACTATTTATCTTTCTCTTTTCCAAGTGCGTCATAGCTAATTTCACATTGCGTGTGCTGCTAATTAACAGGGACAGACAGACAATTTTAGTGCAAGGTAATTCTTTTGTTTACAGCAGGGAGCCTTCTGTTTCAAATAATTTCCAAGGCTCTTAGGAACTCTATTTTGCTGCTAATGGCATCTGTTCTAGCCTCCCCTTAAGTCAATTTACAATAATAATTTTGTGTAGCATTTAAACTATACATTCCACTCCAATGATATTTTTTTCAAACATGTTAAAGGTACCAGGTCTAATATAAATATAAAGAGATGTTCATTGAACAGTGATGAAATTCAGTGAGCATTCTTTTAAATTGAATTTTGAAAGTCTGAAAACAATTAATTACACGCTTGCAAGAGTGTCGGCGTGTGTCAGGTTGTGCAGGCACCTGAATGTTTCTGTGCGTGCGACTGTGCGTGCGCATTGACATGTTTGTTTGAGCTGTGTTGTGTTTACACCTTGTGCAGATGCTAAGTCTAATGCACTGCAGACACCTGCCACTGTCGGTGGCCCTGACAGCTCTGGTCCCAGCAAAGCAAAGCAAGGCACCAGCATATGGTTATCAATGATCCAGATGGCTCCTGCTTGTCTCCAGACTGACAACTTTGCTCCTCCATTATCAAACACTAGTAATTAACCATAATTAAGTAGGTGTTAATTAGACATAATTAAACAATTTCTGTTTAGTCAGAGCCTACTATTTGCCAATTACTTGTAATTATATGCACTAAGCACTTCAGTGTAATCTCTGCCAGTCAAGCAGCAGGGCTGTGTCTGTTTGCTAGACTGAAGAGCGTTTTGTTTTGTCTAAGAATTTGGCAGATTTAAACCTGCAGCCCTCTGATTGGCCAGCCTGTCATGGCTGCCTGAGGGGGGAACAAAGGGAGCATCATACTTCTTGGTGACAGCGCCAGGAAAGTTTGGCATTCCTGGGACAGGATGGCTGTTAATCAGAGCGACCCTTGACCCCAAATCACCACCACCACTGGTCGTACACACCTGGAAGCGATGCATGTTTCTGGAGGAAATTAAAGCTGTATATTTTTTTAGATCAGAGAAGAGATACATCTTAGAGAGGGGCGAAGGTAAAAGCTGGAAATGAGGGAGGAATAGGAGTTTCAGAGAGAGAAGCTGATAGAAGTGGCAAAATGCCCATCAAAGAGGAGTGAGGGAGAAATCTGCTTTTGGCAGACTGATAGTATAGACGCTGCAACTGGTGTTACTGTTTGTTTTTGAGGAACATTAAGTTTTTTCAATCACATCAGATTTTAATGTGGCTTAATGCATATTAAGTTCTCTAAATAATGCAACAAATCAAAAGTCAATTGTAATTAAAGCCTTATAGTAGTTGTTAAGAATTAAGTTATTGCATCCAATCTAAATATATGCAAGATAAAATGTTGTTCACATAAAATATAACACAGAAGATCTTTCTTCTACCAGAGCACCGGTATGGTTGTTATTGAAACTGATGACGAAAACAGAGGGAGACAAAGCCTGCCACGACGCCATTGGACACGGCCATGTAATTCAATATCAAATAAAATCCTTTATGAAGACAGGATATGACATTCCTGATATTATTTGCCTGATGAAGGAATGGGTTTTCACGTTTCTTTTTCCTCAGATGGGGGAATAATATTTTCTTCCGACATTGGATTTATATGTACAGTCACAGCAGAGTCAAAACACATTATCAAAATGATAATGTGTAAATTTGTTCTTTGGCTCAACACTAGGTGGGGAGTTAGTTATAAAAACAATGTGAGTTTTAAAAGTTAAGATAACATATTGCTAAGCTGAGGTAGCAATCCAAAAATACAATCAAAGCCGATTGTGGTTGTAAGATATTATCCCCACTACTAATACATTTACCTTGGACCAGGGATGCTAATTATAAGCTATCTGGGTACATTTCATGTGGGAGATATTAAGATAGCCCTGTTTTGCCTTGTTAAGTGCTGAAGCATTAGCTGGACAATAAGACATGGCACAACGAAGCTTCTCTTTAACAAGACCTTCCCTTTAACTCTAAAATATGTTTAGCAAGTTGGAGAAAACAGATCCTAACTAAAGGAAAGAGTGGTATTGAAGGTAAAACAACCTCCACACTGTACAGGCATCCGGGCTCAGAGATTTTATGTTTTTTTTTGTTTTTTTACTAATCCGTCATCTGTGCTGGCTGGGTTTCTAAATCCAGATTCCACACAAGTCCACAGTAAATTTGAGTGTCACCAAAATCGTCCTAATTAAAGAGAACCACAGCTTTAAAAGAGCCTGTTTGTGTGCGGAGTTAGTCATTTCTCTAAAGAGGCATCAACAACACTGTAAATAAGTCATTTACAGTGAGACGGTAATCACAGAGGCCATAACCCAGGACCAGCCCTTTCCCATAATTACTGCGGTCCGGCGTAATCAACAGCACATCATCTGCTACGAGCTGGAAAACTACTCACACTTATTCCACCCTGCAACACACACTGTCTTCCCAGGACTAAGGACACAACCACCCAGTGTGTAAATATTAATGTGTGTGTGTGTGTGTGTGTGTGTAAATATTAATGGTTTCATCTCAGAGCTAAGGGGCTATACTTAGACACCCAACTCATTTAACATAACGTTGTCAATAACTGTACTGAGACTGATTATAGAAAGATTCATTTAATCTATACTGGGTTACAGAAACAAATCCACCCTGGCACTGTGTTTTCTATGCAGAGTGTGGCTGCGCTCGTTTATATATTGTAACTATGTGATGTTCTGCATGTTGACACAAAAATCTCTCTGACACTTATCTCATGTTAAAAGACAGCTACTATGTCAAACATTGACCCACATTTCACTTAAAAAAATATACATTATTGTATCTTTGTGGATGCCAACTGGGCAGTTCCATCCGCTGAGGGTGGCCATGAGATGTGGTTGAAAGCCTGGGGAACAACATGTAGTCGGATTTGGGGTCAAGGATTTCTTCGTCAAGCTGTCGTTTCCAAGGTCACGGGTGAACCTTCAAGCTCATCATTTTTCCAACTTCTTCTGCCAGGTATGTTTAAGTAAGTAAAAGGCATTAACCAAGCAACAACCTATTAAATCATCAAACTGCATGACAGTCCTTGATGCTATCTGCAACATTGCATAATTTCACATGTAGGTGACAATGATGTTCAAGCCGTGCAAGACTTTAAATTATAGATAAAAAGTAGTCATTTCTGTACTTCTAGAAAACAGTTGAGTGATCGAGAATATTTAAGTTGCCGTATATTTTACCAAGGCATCAAACCATAGGGATACACAGATAAATAACATGTCTTGCAATATGTGAGAAATGGAGTCAACCTAAATTCTTACTCTGGACCAAAGCCCCTTCTCTGCTTCTCCTTTGTAATGACACAGAGTCATGACAAGGAGTGGATGGAGGGTTGCTGAGGTGCTGAGGCCTGAGCTGCTTGTCAGTGGCATGACTGATCACCAAGGCCAACTCTAAAAGGATTGCTGGTGGAAATAAAGACACCAGCATGTCAGCTGTAAGCTCCTCAGAAGGACCCATCAGACAAGTGGATGCGTATTGACAGGCCAGAGACAGAAAGAGAGAGACATGGAGAGATGAAGGGGAAGACAGAGAGAGGAGAAGTGTCCTAAAGTCGCTCACCTTGGCACAGGCTGCAATGTCAGCCGACCCGGTGGCCATCACTCTCCGGCCCTGTCCAGGGTATTATTTAAAGCCAAACAAATATCAGAGGCTGAATGTCACCACAAGGACACCGAGGCCTCATCTCCACCAATCAGTGTCCAGGGTTTCAAATCACCCTTTCTCCTTCCCTCACCGACAAATCCATCTTCCTCATTCCTCTACCCTGCTTCACACCCCCATTCGACCCCTGACTACCACATTGAGGGGCGGCACTGTGCAACAGATTTACGATCCCCCCATTTCAGGCTGAGCACGATTTATTGACATTAGTTGTCAGCTTTCTTTTTGAGAAATTGCACATAGAATTAATTTTAACTACGTCTTAATGTTAAATATCCTGGAAACACTAAATTTCATGGTAGGTGATGCTCAGAGCCGCATAAGCATATATCAAGTTCTTGGGCTTCACTGAAAGACCCTTTTTTTTAGACTTTAATTTAATAAGAAGCAGCTCATAACCGCTTCATCTCAGCTGTTAATTACACATCCTTTATGCAGAGGAATGATCTTGGGACACTATTTAATGCATCAAAAGTTTAAGTAATTTAATTTAATTGTTTTTATTACTTAATCATGTCCAAGGCCACACAACTTGACAGAGAACAACCTGAACAAGGTAGCTCAGAGTGTCATTCTGAAAGGAGAAAAAAATTGACTGCTGGTTAAACAATTTTGCCCTTCAAACTGTATGAAAAAGAAAAATCTTTAAAAGCTCAGTCATCATGTTCATCATTAGTGCAGAAGATATATAATCTCCAGTATAATGAAAACAGCCACATGAGACTCAATCTGTTAAACATATTATTTAAAGGGGGAAAAAATTACACAAATCTGTATTTTCTTTTCCTTAACTGAACACAATTGAAAATATGTTGTTTTTCTCTCCAGTGTTTACAACCACAACAAACATAAATAAATATTGTACAGCATCAGACAACACTACAGACCTAGATTTAGGTGACGACTAGCAGGATGAAATCTTGTGTTTACATGTTTGGTTGAGCAGGTCGTCTTGTTTACTTTATAAAACATCATGTAAAGCGTATATACCAGTCAGTTCTTGTAAACCATAACTCCTGATTTTTGCTTACACGATACATTAATACATATACAACATTAAAAGACAGTGTAAGCAAATGCACAGAGTAATATATAGGGGCTATGAAAATATTTGCATCAGGTTTCTTGGGGCTTTTGACAAGTGACTGAAAAGCAGCTCAACCCAAACAAGAAAACACAGTAAAATAAATCACAATCTTGGCAATAAACATGTAAATCTTGATCGATATGTACTTGCCTTTTTCAATAACAGCTGCCGCAAAGGCCTGCTGAGCACAAGCGGCCATAAAAGTATGTAAAATAAATTAGGAGAGCATAATGAGAGGCTCCAGCAATTCCACCATAAATATAACATAACGACCACAACTAAAATGTCAGGAAATCCAGTAAATCAATTTCTCAGGGACAGGCCGGCCTTTATGTGCAGAGCACACAGTCATATTTATAATTCTTTTTTTTTTTTTTTTTTTCGTCAATGGATCTCATTTTTTGGAGAGAGGGCAGTCGGGGAAAGGGTGCAGCTCAACACAGGTCCCTCTCACATGAGGAGGGTTTAATATGTGTTCTATGTGATTCATCACCGTGACACGGACACCTGAGGCCTGGGCCCGCTCCATTTCTACTGCCTAAATGGTTTCTTGGGGACTTTCCTACACACATGCGCACAAAAACACACACACACACACACAGAGAGAGCCCAACGTAGAGAACTGAGAGAGATAGAAGAGGGAGAGAAACAGAGAGATGGGTAATGGATTGACAGAGGAGGCCTCATTTAAAAAGAGAGAGCTATTTTGTCCTAGCCATGTAATAGATTGTGAGTCCAGAGTTGTCCAATGTCACCAGAGTGGGAACTAACTCACTCGTGATGTAAAGAGAAAATCCAGGGGAAAATGAGATGATTGAGATTACAAGCCCATTTCAGATAACCAACACGCTAAGAGAGGAGTATTCATAGAGGCACAGGGGTTACAGACCCATTACACCGGGTGAGAGTTACTTCAAACTAAATAACACTATTATTTATCCTGCCGACTCTTCAGTATTAAAACTTCAACAAGTCCACAGTGAGCATAAGCACACCTGGCAGTTCAGCCTGGTAACATCAAAGAAAAACATCTGCGACCCCAGGAACACTATACAATCTTGTCCTATTGTAGCACTGGTCCATTACACTACTGACATCTCTACAGGAGACATTTATAGGCAGCATCACAAGTTGATGTTGGACCCCATAAGAGCTCTCTGTTGTAAAAACAAATAAATCTAGCAGAACAGCGAACTGCATAGGACAGCAATTATTCTAATAGCATACCCAGCAGATAAATACAGAGTTTGTGATTGATGTGCATGCACACATGCATACACACCCGTGCCTCTGTTTCCATTGGGAAGGAGTAGTGTTCCATGTCAAAGGTGGCACTGTGGTAAAAAAAAAAGAATAATAAATAAATAAAAAAAGGACAGCTAATTGCAGTTAGGTAAAGGGCAAAACAGACATATGTATCTGTTGATGTGACTTGAGATTCTCTTTGGATGTGTCACAGTTGAAATTTATTACACACAGAACATATATGAACCAGTTCAATAAGTATTTGTGTTTATCATTTATCCAAATCTAATATGATTTTTAATTAGTTGGATGATTCATACCCCAAAATACTTTTAGAACTGATACAACAATCTAACTTTAGAACTTCAAGAAATGTTTGTATGAAGTTAAAATATGACTGAAATTGAAATTCACACACCATTTGGTGTTGCTATGTCCAAATAGTGACAACTGGTTTTCTACTTGCTGTAATTGCTACTACAAGTGATTTATGTTAAGTTTTACTTCGAATGAAAAGGGACTTGTTGTTTGGGATACTCTTAAAGAATGCTGGAATTATTCTAACACCCAAATTCTACCAGACTGTACCATGTTTCTGCCAGACAGTGGTAGAAGTACAAAGAAACTCTGGCTTTTGGACAAACCTTTGTTTGTGTTTAAGCTGTATAAGAGAACCATTGTGTAATCTTGTCTGATAGATGGACGATAACCGTTGAAACAACAAAGATGAAACAAAAGAGTTGTTGTTGTGGACTCTAATGTAACTGTGTAAACTACAGTGTAACCTTCTCCCACATTCTCCATTCGGTTCTTAAACTCTGTCCCTCAGCTTCAGCCTCTAGAGGTGGCTTGTTTAAGAAACAATTAGGGGGGTATACAGAGCCATTTGCAGGCAGCAGGCCTTGCTGGGCAGGCCAGCCGGCTGGAGTACCTTTCACAACTGATTTATAACACTGTCGCCTTGGCAAGGCAACATAATTAATAGGAGCATGGACTTCTAATTCCAATGACTTCCACACCAAGTGGTTTTCATTTGATTTATGATGGCCAACAACTTTGCATTTTATCAGTTCATTCAGTCATTATTTATGCTGATGATCAATTCCAATGGGTCGCTATCATCTAACTTGCCACTAATCAAAGAGAATTAGGGTTCACTGCATTATTTAGAAGCTGCTAATTTATCTTTGAACCAGGCAAGAGGAATAGTTGTGGGAGGTCTCACTGCGATTCACCACAGTGATTCTAAAGATACATTCAGTGATCATTGTACTATGTATGAATGTGTTCATGACCATATGGGATTGTAGTACATATTGTTTGGGCGGGGGGACTGAATCAGAGGAATTGCATATTTGCATATTCATTGAATTAATGTATGGAATTTGGATGCAACAATAAGAGTGGTTCTAGTACAGATTAAAAAAGGATGATCAGGATTAAATGAAAGGATAATGCATGTGTGCAGAATCTTAAGCGAAGCCAATATTTTTGAGGCACTAAGCTATTCATTAAGTTCAGCAAATGAGTAAATGTGTTAGTACAATGCATTAACGTAGCAAAAACATTTTCAAAATAGGAAGTTACCAGTGCTGTATAAAAAAGTGAAACCGGAACACTAACAACACCGAGACAACCTTTGCAAAATAGCAGGTTAATCTTTTGGTTATCTATTAAGCTTGACTTGTCTACATAGTCCAAAGTAAATTGGGGTGGAGTAGTGGAATAGTGATTTCACAAAATCCACCTCCTCAGCATGCACTGTAATTGCACTTCAAAAGGTGACACATTCCCAATTTATGATTGATGAATCTAAAGCAGGCTCAATTTGGGGAATCAGTGGGCATCATGTTGACCAGCCTCAGCCCAAAGGCATGGATGAACATATCAAAGCAAGACATCTCTCAAAGTGTCAATATCTTATTCTGTGCTCATCATGCCAACACACACCCAATTTTGGTTAAGATGATGCACAGCATTCTTGATGACTGTCCGCTGACTGGGAAACTTGATATACACGAGATTGGTTGATTTATAAGTCACTTCACTTCAAAGCCAGTTAATAGAATTCAGTAGGCAAGCATGAAATATGCAACATGTAATTCATATCAGGCTGACTGATGCAGCTTAAGCTTGAGGGTCAAGCAACTACACAGAGAGAATACTTTAAAAAGGTATGACTTCTTTATGTTTTTGTTTTGACTTTAAAAGGAGCACAAAATAGCATGTTGAGATTAGAGCTATACTTGTGGCTAATACATAAAATGGTTTTAATTTAATTAACTATAGTATAATCAAATAGACAGACTTATATAAGTATAACAATCTGTTTAGGAATTATAGTAAACACTGTACAGCAGTTCATAAAAGCACAGGCTTCCATACTAAATGCAATAAGCATAGACTCTACTATTCCCTTTGAAACAAACACACAACCAAGTGCAATTTACTGTCCAGAAAATGAAAAATGCACTCTTCAGATATTTGACAACAGATCCAACGCAAATGATCAGACTCCATTTGTTAGCCCATTCCCTTCCCCTGATTCCCTGAGTGATAAATTGCATTCAGCAACCCGCAGGAGGCTAAGCATTCTTGACATTTTTTATTGATTTGCATGAGCTATATGCATGTAATCGTGTTTGTAGGTAAAATCACGGCATGGGCAAATTCAAGTCACAGTGACTTTACTTTGGGAATAGAAAATTGGAGACTCCGCTTGGAGATGGAATAGAGCTGGGCAGGGTGGTAAAGATTTGGCCGCCCATTGGAATCTGGAAACCTCTATTAAGATTTATAGGTGTTGGGATTCTAAGGACCTGAGGCATTATTCATGGTAAAGCTTCTCTGTCTGGGCCTGTTTATAAGATGAGACAAGGCTGACAAAGATGGAGGCCCTCTACAACAGGGCCAAGTTGCTTGAACATGGGGCTCAGTCACCTGACATACCCATGGCATCAGTTCCAAAATTCAGCATCTCACAGAAAAACACACAGGCCAGCTAAAGATTGACATGGTATCGTACAGCACCAAGCTCGACTGTCAGTTTCTATCACATAACAAGTTCCATGTTCTGAGTATTGTTTTGAATATAAAAGTGTTGCCTTGCCGGTCAACTTTTCCATCTATTTTAAAACACAAGAAAAACTGTCCTTGTTTAACCCTTAGGTGTTTTGTTTGCACTGACTAATACACTTTACACCCAGGATCCCAACTACAGTGTCTTGTAGCAAAGACTTACTTGAAAACCAAACACAGCACCTTGGGTCCTTATTTAAGAAGCCATGGTGATATTTCGTTTATTCAGCAATTCCCTGAGAATCCCACCATACTTTATTTGGTCTTATTAGATGAAAACACAAGGATCACCTTCAACTTTATTAATGATGGCACTCTGGATGAAAGATGCTGGTGAAAGTCTGCAACATCTGTTTGCTGCATTCACTTCTCAGCAGGCTCCACCTATTCCTCATGCCTAATGATGCTGATCCACACTGCAAGTTTTACGGACAAATGTGTATTTGGCTACATTCATCATCCTGAATGAGTGTTCCTGATGAGCCATCCCCTGGCCTGTTTCACTCTTTCTACCATACGTTAACAAATGACAACTCCTGCCACATGTTTTCCATTTGGGAGATGCAGGGAGAGGGAGGAAAAAGGGGTTGAGGGATTCTGAGGGCTAAAAGATGGGCAGCTTCAAGGGAAAAGAGTCAATGATGCCTGCTCTTAACAAAATCACCCCCGTGTGCCATCAACTAACCGCAGCACCATGAAAATACATCAATTATGTAATGCCTGCAAGGAACAGTTACAGAACTGATCCATGTCACTACCACGGCCCAAACCCGAATCCTTCATGAGTGACATTAGCAGCCACCAGCCGACATACATTTACTGTAGGTGGACTATAAACCGAGCAGCCAGTGGATGTATCTCTGCAGAAGCACATGAAAGGGCCAACAGAAAATATATGGATATGGCCAAGAATGTTAACTTGGATAAACAAGTCGATGGTCGTTCAAAGTCCTGGGGAGTTGCACCCCTAATAAATCATATTCCTTTTGATGTGCAGCTGGTTACAAGTTTAGAAGGGAGGGGGGATGGTTGGAACAGACGTGAGTCAGGCACCAGGACACAACGCCTGCTTTTCTCAAAGCCTGGGAATTCAAGTTTAGTGAAACTCTAGGGACAAGTGTGAGTAGTAAATAAGTTATAAATAAGGTCATGAGTGAAAACAGACAGTCAGATGTTCTTGGATCCAGTTGTTGTCAGTGAGAGAAAACAATACCCGAGTAGCTAAAGTGCTGACAAGATTAGAGAAGGGGGTGACTCAAATAGCACAAGTGAGGGTTGCACAACACAAAGCTATCATTGAATACAATGACAGCTTACATTTGGACGTTTGGCTAATACAATACGTATTAGCTCTGAAAAGATTTACAATGACCATTGGGTTCCGTTCTTATAGTCTTGTATTCTGCACCGTGTTGACATAATGCATTCAGCCCATTGTTACAACAGCATCATACAAATATTACGTTTGGATTTTTAAATGCTCTGGGCTTTTGGTATTTTATTAGCTTCAGTATTGGCGTTCATAGCTTACATATATCACATTATGCTGCATTAACTCCCTAAGGAGAGAGGGGGGTGTAGTGTGCTGGAGAGGCATGATCCTAAAAACACAAGAGTCTGTGCCTGCATGTTCTGGGGATCAGGATAAGCCAAAGAGTCCTGCAGCAGTGGAGATGGATGCTCTCGAAAAGCAAAGGATATTCAGCATGAGCCAGTGTGAAAGTATCCGTCACACAAACAGCTGGGGAACCTCAGCTGGACTGATGGGGATAAATCATATCCAGGAAGCCAAAACAGACACAGCTTGATGCTGAGCCCAAGGCTAAAACTCTTGACAAATGTACAGTAAATGCAGACGCGCTAGTAATTGTCAGCTGCTACCACCCGTTACTCCAGGATCCTACTCTCTCTGTACTTTTTTTAAGGCTGGAGCTAGTCAATTGATGTCAGATTTCTTTGCTGCTACATTAAGAGTGTGATTGTGTCCAATTACAACATATAACACTGAACAGTGGAGTCAAAAACTATCAAGATAGATGGTGTAACATATTGCAGAAATGGTTATTATTGCTCATTTTATACTGTTTGCGAGGACAAAGAATGGGTATGGTCATCATGACAGACTGCAGGGCCCTTTCTGTCCAGTTTTTGATTTTTGTTGTTTTGAGAAAAATCATTAAGGCATTTTTCAACCAGTGTTGAAAAGCATAAGAAGCATTTTCTCTAATGGCAGCTGGATACTGGCTCCAAGAAAATGGAATGCAATATAAGTTTGGGTATTGGTAGCAATTTTGAAAGTTTTTTTTGTCCCATAAAAAGGGGGTGATGTAAAAGCTCAAAGAGAATATACTGCATTAAGTAATTGACAAAAGATAGCAGCTCACGCTACACCCAATCCCAAGTTTTAAAGCACACCAAATGAAAAATATGGGTGACATGACTAGTTTTAGCTATTAGCTATTTGTCAATAAAATATTGATTGTTGTTTAATGTTGCCCATTTTTGTTAAATATTAGTTTTTATATCCCCTACTCTTTCCCCTAAAACTTCAACTTGTGTTGAAATTTATGAATATAAGTTTACACTGTATCTCTCTCTCTCATCTATTCCCTTTCCCACCCTATGATAACAAAGATGGCAGACACTGGTTGGTGCAATTCCCCAAATACGTCTGAGCCAATTAGAGGTCTCACTCTATTTAAAAGTAATAATGCTGAAAACGATTATTGTTGCAAAACAATAACCAGAACATGTGCACTCAGCTGACCTCAAAAACCTTCTGCATCTTGAAGTGTGCCTGTGGTGTCTCATATGTCATCCCTGCTGGGTATCTAAATATGTAACTCTATTATGACAAAGTCATTCTCATGCATAAATATTAAAACCGACTTTGTGACAGTAAATTCATTAATGGTGAAACAAACACAATCTCAAAGTAATACATGAAGGTGGAGATGTTTATTATGGCATGTTCTGCATTATGAGCTGTGAATGATGAATCACAGAGAGAGCATATTACTCCAATTTTCTCTGGGCCTTGTAACAACAAAGTTCATAGACACCAAATCAGTTTCAAGGGAACCCGGGGGCTACAAGTGCAATACTGCTATATGAGACATTCATAATTTATGTGCACTTGATGTAGTGATATGTAAAAAACTTCAGAGGAATTTTAATGGGCTTGAGGCTGAGAAGGGAGAAAAAAATCTTTGAGATGGTTGTTTGGCCCTTTTTTTCAGTGAATCACTTCTACACCAAAAGGAAAATAAAAAGTTTTTGAAATCGAACAAATTCAGCCATTGAGCCTGTAATCATTGAGAAGAGGGGAATTTCATCTTCTTATTTCAATGCTTTATTGATCTGGTGGCTTGGCTCTCATGAGCTCCATTACATGGCCAGAGCAGTGGCCGGCAACACTGTCCAATTCAGTCAACAAAGGCAAACTATTTCCATTGATCAATGTCCTTCCACACAAAACTGATAGAGATTGATAATATACTTCAGCAGCATTCTACAGTCAATTAGGGCTTGATGAAAAAACAGTCCTGTGCAGGACAACACAAGGTGTTAATAAGCAAGAGAAAAATAAATCACCAACACTGAAAAGTCTATCCCTTCTCTTTGAATGAAACCATAATTTATTAATCTTTCAGACAGATGGGTTGTGTTTGTGTAGACTATTGATCAGCAGTAACCTTTTATTGTTTGTCTCCGTTAGAAGCACAGATTAAAATAGATGAGAATTGGTTAACTCCCTAACGCCCAGAATTAGGCTGCACTCTCTTTACTATGGAAGACCGAATGTTATCACTGATGCTTATGTAGAAGAAATCATGATCATTAATTTGTCAGTCCAATAGGAAAACCCTCTCCTGACGGTGATCCAATTTAGACGGTGGGAGTGTCCATGCCCACTGAGCAGTCTTATTTGAATCAACCCAAGGCCAGATCTGATCAGGAGCACGGAGACCACGGCCAGGTTAAAAGAAAAAGACAGGCAAGAAAACAAGATGGAGAAGGAATCAAGCAGCCATAGGAATGTGATAAGACGGCGCTGTGATACAAACACACCAAATATGGAACACAAATCCTTGTAAAAAAGTCCTCTGAAAAACCTGAAACCTATAGCATTTATGAAAAGAACTAAAGGATATAACTGCTAGGCAACACATTTAAAGTTTCCTGAATGCTAAACTATATAAAAGTAGGTGTCTTTGTGATTTGCATGACAAGCAATGCTGCTGTATTTTCCGATAACTGCACTGCCCTTCATACTGTACTGTACAGCAGGGCTCGCAAAATCCCACAGCCAATATCCACAAAAATTGGTCTACAAAGACACAAGGGACTATACTTCAAAAATAGGCCTTGATTGTGCCATGTGGGACAAAAAGCATCACTCAAGTTAACCATTCCTCCATCTTTCACTGATAAAACCCACTTTCCATTCATTACCCTTTATCATAAACACAAGTCTACAGGGAAGCAGGGCTTAGAAGTGGTTAAGCCTGTCCCTGGTTTCTTATTTCTAGGGAGCATTTATCTGATGATATATATTCCTTTTGGTAAGTGAAAGGAGTTATTCTGCTTCCAACAGGAAGGACATTGATAGGGCATTAGGGATTTGTTTATTTCAACTCAAAGCCATAGCATTTATCCAAGTATATATTTCGCTGCGGGCTCAGACCAAATTATCTCTCAAGGCAAGATAAATCACAAGGCACAAGTCAAAATGCCAAACGTTTCATGATCCTACACAGAGCCCTGATGGCAGGCTACACTTTACTGAAAGCTATGTTGCACTGTGAATTTTCAGACACAACAGCCTAGTTGCTTGTTTGTGACTAGACTGTGATGAATGTGACAGCTGTCATATGCACGTCAACTGTCTAGGTTTTACACTCAACAGAATGATGGGATTTGAGAAGAAGTTCATCTGTCTCCCTAATAAATCTATTGTCTTGTCTTTCTTCAACAAGAAATGCAGTGATGGACACATCCAACATTGCAAAACAGGCTTCGTGAAATATTGTAGATGCAGAAAGCTCATTCAGTTTAAGTGAGAGTGAAAAGTGAGTTGATGTGCTTGAGTAAACAACTCAACATCACTCTAGCAAAACGTTGACAGACAGGACAGGGTGCGTTGACAATTTAGAGGATATAAATTACCTACAAACATTCTAAAACAAGTTTGGAGGAAAAAGTTAGATTTAAAAAAAAAAAAAATTTGTTTGTTTATGACAAGCCTGTGTGCAGTTGTGCAAACATCAAGGACATCTTTTCTCAAATACACATTTTGTGTTTGTTCAAATGGCAGGCTTATATTCCTGCAGGTTGCCACATAAAGTGTTGTTGTTGTGGCCTGGTGTCTTTCACATGATCTGTCAAGAGACTGCGAGGCTGAGCCAGTTAGAAGGGCCTTCTTACATAAACTCCTAAACTTAGCATCCCTCTGCTGTGACCCAGGCAACAATGGCTCCTTATGTGCCCAAACAGAAGCCGTTGAACAAAACTCAACAGCTTGTGTAGAGAGGAGTTGAGGGGTCATGTAAACTTGCAGCGGACTAGAAGGCTCCAGAGTGAAAAGAGGAAGAATCTTCTTTTCAGTCTCGACATTGTTTGTTGAGAGGGATCCCTGCCACCACAAACATCAACCCAAATTTCTTTACAGATGGGGCAAAGAGAGGGGACAAAGGGGGTCCACAACAACATGATACTGTTTTAACAGTGTTTGGTGTGTGTGTGTGTGTGTGTGTGTGTGTGTGTATATAATGTTAAAAAGGGTCGTCTTCACAGTTTCAGGCTCACTAACCAATGAGGGCCCCCTGGGGTTGTTGGAAAGATTTTCTTTCTAACAAAGAGCTGGATCTCCATAGAGGGATGCAAACGCTGGTGAACACCTTTTAACAACATGATGCGCAGAAGGCATTTGACCCTGACAAACCTCAGTTAAGGAGAAAATGAATGTCACAAAACATCTTGCCCAACTGTTCATGGACTTAATCTTTTAAAGACTAAGGTGTTATATCTTTCTGGCAGCGCAAAGACTGTTGTTCTTTGAAATTGTCTTTGCCCATTAAAGGGAGCACATGGTGAAATATTGGTAAACCACTGTCATGACAGGGGCAAAAGCTGTGAGTGTTGTTGCCTGTGTCTCAACTAATCTGGCAAAAGAAGCTTGGATTTTTTTAAACAAATGTTTTGCTGTTTTATCATATTAAAAAATATATTTATAATTTATTAATATGTATTATCATAATAATGATGGTTACATTTGATGCGAACAAGTCAGTAAACAGACTTGTCTATCTGAGTTTACACAACCATGAAAATAACCCGTTTCCTCACTCAAGAGTTTTGGCGCAGGAATGTCACCAAATCTATTAGAATGTAAACTTAAGGAAGGAAAAGTAAGAGCAAACATTCATTTCATTATTTTCTGGGACTCTACTGCAATAATAACTAGTGAAAAATCTGACTTTTGTTATCTCGCAAACATAAAACTATTTACAAAAGGCACCTTCCTCTCTGAATGTCAAAGCAGATACATGGCACTATATATATACACACACACACACACACACACACACACACACTCTGCACTCATTCACTCTTCCATCTTCATCAACCAGAGCTGTGATTGGCACAGCAGTTTTAAAGGTATAAGCCAAATAATGACCTGGATGAAAAGATAATGATTAATCACCACACCTGCCCTATTTAGATTCCCCTTTACCCAACCTTTAGTGTATGGTTTATAAGTAGTACTCTGTGTGAAGTATATATGGATCTTTTTAAACAGTATTTACTTTGACATTGTTGTTAAAAAGCAGTGCGGTGAATGAGCTAAAAAACAATATGGTTTCAAAAACGTGAACAGCTGCCACATATTGTGGCTTATGCATGAAAATAAGCAGATAGAAGCTTGAAAATTGTAATTAAAGCCAGGCTAAAAAGCCACTGACTTTTCAAACAAGTTTTGGCAAAACTTTGTGCTGAAAAAGGCTGGATAATAACTTGAAGCACATAGCATCTTGTTTGAAGAGATTTCATATTGTTACGTTTTTCAGAACTTGAATCTATCTGAAACTGTTTTAAGTTGGATGCCTGACACGCGGTGCATGCTTGTGGTCAGATCTATACTTGCATTCTCAATTCTCACAAGTGGTAGAAGTACCCATGGCCAACTTAAAATTGTATGGCATTACATGACATTGTAACCCATGTAAGAGGTCATTAAGAAAATGAGGATTAGAACAACTTAAAAAACCTTCCGCCCACTTCTTTCTGAGTTACAGAGTTCCTGATGTCCACAGAGAGCCAGACATCTCGCTGCTCTGATCACTAACTAGCCAGCCAATCAAAGCCTTCTGGCCATGGAGCATTTATCTGCTCTCCATAGCATAGGTGGAGAATGAACCAGCAAACCCTGCAGCTCTCTCTGTGTGTATCCTGAAATAACTACAAATGTGTTACATACTCTTACACTTGCATGTAAAACAGAGAGAAAAAGGGATTTGTTTTCCTCAGACTCAACTGAGATCACATTACGTGCCATGCCAAGTGCAAAGTCTGAAATTGCAGGGGTGGATTTTCACCTCTCACTGTTGCAAGGCATAAATTCTTGTCATTACATCAATTTATTTCAATGTCATTTGTGTGGGCTAGAGTTTGTCTAATTAAATGAAAGACAACATGACTCACATTGGTCATGACTTTATTGCCCTTTCCAAGCCACCTACTGTACTGCACTAGTAAACAATAGAAGGTTTGTGAGCTCAGGAAGTTCTCTTCACAGATAATCTACATGTTGAAATCATTTAGAAGATTGAAGAAACAACTTAGGCTGCCTACAATTTGTCATACACTGTTTATAGGTACTCAGAAGCAAGACCTGCCAAAGGATGCTTCCATTTTTTCATTTTGGGGGTGGTTGACCTTTCTATTCCTCACCAGACTGTCCTCAGCAGGATATAGAAGCACGAATGACAGATGAAGACAATGACAAACACTCACAAATGCCGTTTGATGCGCTGTGCGTTTGGATTTGGGTGGGTTGTGTCCAGTTGTGACAGAGAGAAAAGAAAAGAAGAATAGTGCACAATGGCTTGCAACGGGGTGCTGTCATCACAATCGTCATGTTTTCTCAGTTGGAATGAGTACAATGCTAATGTAGGGAAATACAGGGATTTAAAAATGCACCAGTTTGTGTCTAGTCAGTACAGTCGATTAATTGTCCTTTCTTTTCAGTGAGTTTCTTTTTTGTTTTTCACGTGTACAAATTTGTCAACCAGCTTCAAACTCATTTGCTGCTGTGATTGGTTGGTTAGTAAAAAGGGAACAACAACAGATGCCTCCTCTAAAAAGCTGTATAAAGTTATAAGGCTTTGGCTCCCAGAAAGACACCTGGTATACGTAAACTCTAACATACACCCTTCCAGATATCTACTGTGTTGGGATTCTTCATCTCTGGAGGAGAATATGATTCATGCAAGTAAAATGAATAGTATTAAAGAAACATCATAATACTTTACAATACTTAATAACAGAGAACAAGTGATTTGGAAGAAACCATTTGAATATTTATGTGGAGAAAGTATGAATACACAGTTTAGTGACAAAAATGCAAATAGATTCATTACAAATAATAATTCATTATTTGAATGGATAGAATGTTCTAACTTTACATCTTTTGTTAAACCAGTAAAGGTGAAAGATAAAGTAACAGTCTACTTTTTTTGAAGGGATGAGGGCTACTTTTACTTCTTATGATCTCGCTGTGAGGAAAAAGGTGTTTGCTTGTTTCCTAAGGGACACAGTGTCCAGGGGCCCTTGGCTGCAGTGGGCCTGATCGTGGGGCTTGTGTGAAATCCAAACTGACTGATCCAGGACAGAGCCAGGATTACACCACTTCCCCCCTGAATTCTGTCCTTCCCAACAATGGGCTTCCTGTAAACCACAGTCAAGTGAGCCGTTAGTTAGCCAGTGGAGCCGCAGAGTGGTGGTTCAGGGCCACTGTGGGAAAAGGCAGGGGACTCCAGCATCATGTTACTATTCCTCCAAAATAAAGCCCAAAAGCCCCCACCACCGGCATCGCCACCAACCACTTTGCTCCGAGTGCCTTCAGGAGGTGTCAGGTTCTGGCACCTGCTGGAGGCCCTGGCAGGTTCATGCCCCTGACAGGTTCAGATGTCATTCCAGCAAAGAGCCTGTCAGTATCTCAGTGGTCAACAGGGGGGACTTTATTTCTGCCATCGAAGTCACTACCCTCGACTAGAAATGCAAATGTATAAGAGTTCAGTATAAAACATGATGACATCACTTTACTCATAATGGATATTGAAATGAATATTCTGATATAATATCATGCTGCTAAAATGAGTAAACCATTTACTGAAAGAGAAAGGTCAAGTTAATGATTAGTTTCTAAATTTGATATTATAAATCATTTAAGCAGGAGGTCAATACCATATCACTGAATTATCTCAATTTGCTTTTGATAAAATTGCTGCTGTAGCTTTTTTTATGCATAGCAAACTGGGAAGGAGAGGGGGAGATAGAACGGGTGAAAGGAGAAAAAGGGTGGTTGGATACTTAGTTGAAGGAGGAGTGAAAAATCCCTCAGCACAAAAGGCCATCAACACACAGATCTTTTCTTTGTGTGATGTCTTTAACAGTCTGGGAGTAGTCCACACCAGGTTTAATTATGCCACATACAAAAAAAAACGTTCTCTGCTATGTCCTAAATCACAGTGCAGTGACACCCAGCTCAATAAGTCTTTCTAGAACAATGCACCCTGTGCCATCGACATCCTCTCACAGAATACAAAAGGTGTATCATTTGGCCAGGAATGATAATTAGATGTGGAATTTACTGAAACTGTCAATGGTAACGTCAATAGAGGGGCTCTTAGCATCTGTCATCCTGCAAATCAATGACAATTTTCAGCTATGAATTCAAAAAAATGATAGCTTTCAAATAAACCACGGGAGAGGAAATTTGAGACACTTCAAAGCCATCTTCTCTTAACATCTTTTTTCTTCCATTTCAAAATGTTATTACCGGTTTATTATTTAACTCGGTCTGATAGTATTTCTTTCAGCTATATTGTTGTCACCTGTCCTAGATTAGAACGTGTTAACCATTCTCTTTCTGTGGTGAATATATAATTATAGCTGCAATGGTCTCCTTATAGCTGTAAATATCCAGTAGTAATTTGAATACAAGGGGAAAATACTAACATCATAAGGGTGCCAGTGATGACATTGGACAGACTGAAAGAAAATGTAACATGTACACATTTTCTCAATTAATTTTTTTTTTCAAAAATTAATTTTCTCAAATAGTAAAGGCATTTTTACATTCTACATTCATTTATTTTAGTAGGTTGAGTATGTTTCCTGCACTTAAAACAGAAAAAAAAAATCAAAATAAAGCTTTGTTTAGATGGTCAAAATAATGATGTTTCATTAAAGTTATACTAACACACTGTCTTTTTAGGATAATTTATATTTTAACATATAGGTGGAATCTGTAAAGAACAAAACATCCTGACTTAATAGATCAATATTTGTCCACTATGCTGATGATACTCAACTTTATTTTGTTTTGTTGTCGGCGATGCCTTATGTAGTAATACAAGTAGCACTGATATTAAAATATCAGGTTTACCGTTTAACTGATTTGAAGATTCCATGTAAAACTTGGTAATGTAAGAAACACTTTGGCCCCTGCTTACATTATGTAAGACTCCTTAGTTAAGAAGGTTATCATCACAATATTAGTAGCAGTAGTAGTAGGGGTGGTGGTAGAATTATATATGGCTGAAATGATTAATTGACTTATTGATTTATCAACTAAGAGAAAAATAAACTGCAACTATTTTGATAATCATATAATCGTTTAACTCGTTTGTCTAAGAAAAATGCAAAACATGCACTGGTTCTAGCAGCTCAGACGTGATGATTTGCTGCTGTTCTTTGTTCTATAGGTTAGTGAACTGAATATTGTTTGGTTTTGAACTGTTGGGACGAAAGCAGTCAAAATTGTCACGTTATTTTTTAGATTTAAGGGACAAAATTGATTAATCGATGATAAAATAAATGTTAGTTGCAGCCCCCTGGGACTGCTGACATTATTGTTTTACTCTATTATCTCTCCATCATTTCTACTTTCACTATTACAAGGCTGCCTTAAAAAGAAAAGGTCAAGAAATATCATTGGCAGAGTATATAAAGCATGATGTAAAACAGCTCTGAACCATGAGCTGGGCTGGACAGAGGGAGCTCTAAGGGGCCCATATGTATCATCATCCCAGACAAATTTAGGGCTGGGGTCAGCAGGTGTTGGACTCAGCAGGAATTGAAGGTCAATGACACGGATTTGGACACTGAAAATAAATGTTTAACTGCTGGTCATGTCACAAAGAACAAATTAACACTGCAGCAATGCAACACTGTAATCTTCAGAGAGGTATAAAGACCAGTTAGTCAGGCCTGGAATCTCACAGAGAAAATGAGAGCCACTTATCCAATAACGAGAGCTTAATGAGGGTCCCTTTAACTAGCTACAATGTCTCTCTTTCCCTTGGAGAAACATTTGTCTTACAGTACAAATGTGATTCATGCATCATTTCTATTGTGAGAGAGAGCTGTAATAATGGTATAAATCACAAAGGGCCTAAGTTGGGGTAATGAGACTTAAATCTCTTAAAACAACACCATGAACTCAGCTGAATGATAAAATTATGTGGTGGAGGAAAATACTACCTTCTTCGGGTAAAGCTACACCACTCTCCGCATAGGCACGTATGGCTTTTGGCAGTGCAGAAGCCCTACTTCATTTAGCTCTGACAGGCAATTTAATACCACAAAATTACTAACCTTAGCTTTGCAATTACTTTTCCAGCTCTGAACATTTTCAACTCCTCTGTAGATGTAATCTTAAGGCTAAGGCCCCTGGATAGGGCAAACCCCAAGTTCTTGACTTACACTTTACTGGGGCGCTGATCAGACAAAACACGGAAGAACATAGGAAACGTAGAGAGGATAATAGTTCACCCATTTACTGGGCAATTCTATGTTAGATCTTGCTGTCTAAGCCTACCGTGTCCCTCTGCAGCCTGCCAACATAATGTAAGATGAAAAGTACAGATCATGATTATGTATCTAATAGCTAAGGCATGACAAACCTTATCTCATCATAAAGAGGTTATCAAGTGTGACTATTATGTTAGCTTGATAAATCATTATTGTGCTGTTAATGGTGTGATGATTACACTTTTTATTCCTTACGCCAAGAAAGAGGAAGAAGAAAAAAAACAAACAGAGGAAGAAATAACAGACTATGCACTTTTCTTAAACATGTGCTCCTTAAATCCAGTCTATTTACCTTTACCTGAGGTTTTCTGTAGCTGATTTGCCTCATCCAAAACAAACAAAAAAAAACTTATAATAACATCCACACATGCCTAATGAAATCTTCCATCAGCCTTGAAACCTCCTCACTTTATCATCTTAGCATCATAAGAATAACCTTAGAAAAGTCATATTTAATTCCCTGATGGCCTTTTCACATTTAGGTCTGTTTTGTCAGCAGGGGGAAAGAGGAAATGATTTGTACTGATCAGTCTCTGCTCTCCATGGCTCCTAACTGCAGCTTTACTGAGCTCATGACAGATGTGTCCCCTGCTGTCTGATTAAAAATGGTCATTTCTCCAGCACACAATGTGGTGCGGTAACCTTTCATTTGAAGGATGATTGCCGCACAGTGACAGACACTCCTCCGTTTGTTCATTTTGTCTGTCCACGGCAAGGATATTGACATTCAGATTTTGCCTATGCTTTCATCTTAGAACAGATGTCACAGTTGGCAAGCAGTCTAGACAGGAACAGCAGGTAGGGCAGAGCTCAAGGGGCAACAAGAGACAAGAGGCGAACGTGACAATGTGCAAAACAAGTATGTTTTACATCAGTCTGTCCTCTTTCCCTTGCTGCAACTCACAATGACCCTCATAGAACATCTGCCTGCTGTGCTGGGCAGGTATTTGTGCCCTCCCCTCTCCTTGGCCTGTTTCTCATTCTCACAGGCGGGTCTGGTGCGAGAGGGAACACCAGGCAAATTATGGAAACCCTCGCTCATCTGAGACAGGCAGAAACACAAACCTCAAACCCCTGCGGTGGGCCAAATCCCCTTGCTAGCACAAATGAGGATATTCTAATGTCAGGCCTGTTTGCAGGGGTGTAAACTTGTGGAAGTGCTGGTATCAGATAGGATATCAAAGTCAACAAGCCTGTTGCTTTAAGCTGATCCTTCTGTCCCCAGGAAAACCTCTGCTCTGTGAAAGCCCAGAGGAGCCTTCAAATGTTTCCCCAAGTGCAACCTGATCCATAACAGACAGTCATGCAGCTCCCAGTGCTATCAACACTCCATGCACAGCAGGGCCACTCTAATACTCCATTCCAACATGGCAGCCAGGAAGCACTTGAGTACACTTCTTGCAGTAGAAGTCAATGTTACACATCTGCTGAATGTAGCAGTCACAATTTATTACCAACCGTTGACCTACAGTTAAAACTACCTCAAACATTAAATGTAAACATCTAGTACTGTGACATTTGTTTAATCATATAAGCTACAGAATGTTAGACAAGGCGCTTCACTGTTATTTACACACAGAACGTGATACTAAATGTGCAGATTTGTACTGCAAGCCAACAAATCAGCAGCATTTTGCATGTTTTTGCCCAACTAAGTCATAAAATAGTCATTAAAGGACTATTCTAGTCATATGGGGCAGTACGTTCATTTTCCAAGGCTGTATCATAAATCTCCTTTAGTTTTTTGGGACTTTTTAGGGGTCCTATATTTTTACAATATTCTTGAATTCTTTGACATTTCAAAGGGCATGTCAGACAAAATTTGTGTGTCTGTTCTGTGTGTGTGTGCGTGTGTGTGTGTGTGTGTTCTATAATCTCATGGACAAGACTCTATACTTTATTTTGGTGTGTTCTTAATCGCCTCAGTTTGCATGAAGGGGAACGCTCCTGATAGTGTTCTCTTAAATATTTGCATTAAAAATGGTCTCCCAGTTCTGTGTAGTGAAAATAGTAATTCTGTAATTGTTGCCGTTTGTATTAACCTTAAAGTGTATGAATGGCCTCTGCTGACTGTTTACATTCATAATTTTTACAGCTCCCAGCATTACAGAGAACATACTGAAACAGAGTGGAACAAGCAGACAGGATAAAACACACAATCCTTTATAAAAAGGGTTAAGTTACATTAAACTAATGTGAAAAACTCAGAAGCTACGGATGTCTGGATAAAGTTTTGTTTTTCCTAATATGAGTCATTAAAGACTGAGCTCAATTTAATTTTATGTTTTCCTACTTGACTTGACCAATAAAAAGGTGACGTGAGTAAAATGAGTAAAGTCAATCCAAAAAATACAGTACATACATTTTGTCAAGTGCCCTATAGTATTTTGCGAGTGTCAGTCTAAAGTTTTTGGAAAGAAGGGTTTAGACAGGATTTGGACAGCCTCTCCTTATCCTGTTGCTCACTGTCAGTGTGGATATCATCACTGAGACTGCTGACTGCTTTGGTTTGTCTGTGTCTCACTGTTATAACTTTAGGTAAACAAGCAGCTAAAATGCTTTATTGCACAAAGGTAGAAAGTATTGACATATGTACATAACATGACGCTTCAGACAAGAACAAAAAGTCATGCTCACCATCAGCTGATCATTATCTGATCTACCAGTGGTCTCTACAACCGCTGATCCATTTCCCTTTACGCATGTTGTGATATGTTTACAGAAAACAATGGACATCAAAATCATGCCATCACTGCATTCACTCTCCTCCACTGAAGGTTTGGGTGGACAAAAGTGATTTGGTTGCCTATCAAAGCTAATATCTGTCAATCAACCTCAACAAGTGAGTTGTCACACCATCACATCAATGTCCATCAACACACTGACAACTCTGCAGCTCTTTGGACTATAGTGTCCACACAGAGGAAACTACCACCAGACCACAGCGAGCCCCATCATCTGGAAAAGCTCCTTGGGTGATAAAGGTACTTATAACCCTAAATATATTTATGGATACCATTAAAAACAAAACTGCTATAAAGAAAATAGCTGACTGCAGAGCAAAAAGCCCGAAGGACCCAATTTTCTCCTGAAGCACCTGATGGACACACTGACAAGCAGATTGCATTCCAGTACCAATTTTTGGAGCATGTGAAAAATGGTCCGCGCAGCCGGTATGTGGTCTGAGATGAGTCATAAATCTTGTTTTATCTCCTCCATGGTGGTAGCAGAAAAGGTTGAGTTGCTTTTTTTTTCATCTCATTCACATGTCTATCTGTCTGTTATCTGTGCCCTTGAGCAAAGATTACTGATGCCCTGTCTTTGATATATGACACATCACACAGAGCAGCTTTTCATCCTGTGAATTAACCCAGAGAGGGAGAAAAAAATGCAAACCTGACTGCCATCAGCTAGGGGGGATCTCTCACTGTTCCTTTGTGCTCCTGTGGCCCCCCTTCCCTACTCACATGATCCTTCCCACCTTCCTTCCTTTAGAACCGTGGATCCCCTCCTCTTCCCTCCCTTCTGATATTGAGCAGACGAGGAGCAGAGAGCATCATGGGTAGCCAAGTTTGGTGGCAAATTGTTTATCTGACCTCTGCACGTCTCTGCATTTTATAATCTAGTGTGTGTCACCCCTGTCTCATCCCTATAACAAATAGGCCCGTCAGTTCCTGCTTCCTTTATCAGAAGCAAGAGGTAAGGAGAGGGCCACTGTAAGTTACTGCAAAGGAGGAAATCTCCTACCGAAAAACAAAAATGGGATTTCGAGTGAGTGATGAAAACAGAGATTCCCATAATGATGCCTCAAGGAGCAGAAAAAATGATAAAAGGCACAGATTAAAGAAACAAATGGTGGAATATTACGTGTTAACAGCTTATGTATGTCATGGAGGAAGAAAAAGACTGCAATGGGCTTTCAGGAGAATATTACCGCTGTGTTACTATCCCTGGCGAGGAATATTTTATTATTCAGTAACCAAGAAGGCAAGCAGCATTGAGTGCAGCCTAATGTATCATCTCCTAATACATCTGAATAATGGTGATTTAAATGAGTAAGACAAATAGCAGTGACCACTTTGTGCAATCTAAAACAGAACGTAAAACAACACATTAGGCCTGACTGCCACAGTGGAAATTAAAAGACTCTACATTACGGAGTAATAGCCATTTCTCTACCAACTCCAGACTTCATTAACCCAAAGCTAATCTCCCACTCAAACTCCGTGATCTTCACATGCCACGGCAAAAAAATGTGTTCAGTAAATACTGGTTGTTTTGTGTTTGGAAAAGGGCCATAGAGCAGAACACTGTCTACATTTCTTTATTCCCTATTTCATCTAAGTAATCCAAAAAGGTCATAAATAAAATATTACACCACGAGGAAAGTGCTGTAATCCATTATCATAATGGCAATGTTCGTGATCTATTTCATTAACATGCAGTCTTTAACCCAAACAAATGTGTTCCTCACCCCAGTGTCGCAGACCCATTTACAAGATACAAATGTGCTCATGTGTCTTAACCTAGAGAGCTGCAGGTGTGATGCATCACCGGCGAGCAACCAGAATGAAGCAACATTTGCCATATTGTGCACTGTTGTGCTGAACATTACATTTTAATACTAGACTTTATTTCTGGGCAACACAGTGTCATATGAGAAGTCTTCATAGATAATATGGTTTATATCATGCCACTTTTATAGGTATACAATGGGGAAACTCTTTATAGCCTACGTAGGGTGTTGTATAGAGTACTGCTATGCATGATGATATGTTACGATCAAAGAAAGATCTAGACTGTAGATACAATAAAGGCATCTCGGATATAATAAAGGCTTCTCAGCTGACAGCAGGATGTGCTGACAATATGCCTTATGTCAGAGGAACTAAGAGCAACACAGTAAATGTGTTTATTTTGCACACTGACATTCACACAGCATCATTTAAAAAATGATGTGGACAGCAGCGTCCATATGTGTGAATGACTGCAACATAAAGCTGGAGGGCATGGAGGCCTACTTTCTGCCTCCTGTAAGTGTTAATATAACCTTTTCATCTGCTCACCCAATGGCTCTCCTGAATCAATTCCCCCTCAGTGTCCCTTAGCGTCTGTACAACTGGCACCTCCGCAACTTGTTCCATTTGTTATATTGAGCTCCATCTGGCCTCGGTCATTTGGCTTTTTAATTTAGTTGTCTCCTGCTCTCTAATTTGTCTCACATTTACAAATGGTTTTGGCCGCCTGTTCCAAGCTGCCCCTCGTCAGCGGCAGGAATACATTTTCACCAGCCGTCGGGCCAGCCGTAAATCTGTAATGCTGGGATATTAATAGATAGTAACAGATGTTTACTGATTGTTGATTACCAGTCTTGCTGACCAGTGAAATCTGCTCATAAATGGAATGGAATTTATAGCAGAACAGAATATGTACCTCTCCCGGGGAAAATTGAGAAATCGTGCCAACCTTTCAACTGAAAGACAATAAACAGATCTCTTAGTTTCTCCTTTGAATTATTCTTCTAAATCTGCCAAAAACAATGTTCAAAGTAAGATCTAATATGTTTAACTAGCTTTATTTTTATTAATGATGGGTATTTATATAGCTGGATTTAAAACAAGTCTTAAAGGACGTCCTCTTACATTTTACTACTTATTACAGTGCAGCTATAAAGTAACTGTTTGGCCACAAACACTTTCCTGACAAACACATCGCTGGAAAACGACATGACACATTTCACTTGTCACTCAGCAGCAGTCACAGCTGGCAGGGCTGGTGATCAATCTTTCAATAAGCAGGTGACGTTGCTGACTTCTAACAGTTTGCACATCACTTTGGAGAAAAGTTCCCATAAAACTATGATTAAATGTCACCAAGGTAAGGTGGCACAAATGGATGGCCAAAAGTGTTAACCTCGTTTCATAAATTTCTATTAAGTTGAAAAACCATTTCAAGTATTTTTAGTAACATCACATTGTAGCACAAAAAACGTTTGTAGGGAAATGATGGCAGTTGAGGTTTTACAGTCAATCAACTAGTGTGTTATCCCTCCATTAACTGTACTTTCCTGTTACTGGTTCCAGATTTCTCTGCTTCTCCTCTTAAAAGAGTAATCATTTCTGTGTACGATTTTCTATTTACAGACGCTGTGTCAAGAAATTGGGGAGCCACAGACAACAAGTTGCAAACTGTGACAAGTTATAAAACTTTAAAGCAGGCAGTAAATAGCTCTGTCACTCTATCCTCAGTGTTATATTACCTGGACACATTTATCTGACGGGTGGTAAATCTCAATCTCCCTTACCCCCCAAAAAGGCAAGAGGAGAAGGACAAAAACATATGACTAGTTAATCAAATGAACATGATGTATCGAAAGGGAACATCATTAATAGTGTCAGCTAGGAGTGACAGCAGTTTTTGGGAATAGAAGCAAGAGTCTAAAAAAAATAAATTCAATCGTGCTTTCCTCCTGCTGTACAGTTAATAAAAGTCCCTGGAAACGGTTTGTTTTCCCTAATATATTTTTTTAACAGTTGCTTCACCTGCCTGATATTCTTCAGCCCTTTCTTTCAGAAGCTGTCAAAGCCGCCAAGTATAATATATGGCCTCTCCAATGAGAACAGCTGTAGCCACTCTCTCTGCTGCTGCTGCTACCATGCCCTGCATGAAATAATACATCAAGATTAATTGATTTCCCGTCACACTCTCAGAGAAAAGAAAATTAATTTTCATGTATCTTTCCCCCCCCAACCCCCAGCATATGAATTTTGTACATGGCAAGTAATTTAAGTTTTTAATTATTCATAAGGACTAAAACATGATAAAGTGTTTTACAGAAGGCCCCAAGGCCATAGCCAAAAGCTCAGTGTGTTCTGAGACAACAATAGCAGTTCCCTATGTGTATATAAATAATAAATGTATTTAAATACATCTTAGTGTATCTTAGGTCGAACCCCACCTCTCTCTCCCTCTTTCTCTCTTGGCTCAAGGAGAGTGAATGTTGGTTTATAGAACAATGAGTGTGATGAGTCACCAGACCGAGAACACATCAATCTATCATCGTCAAACATTAACATCAATGTTTACTGTATTAATGCTGTAATGGATATTAGCTTTTTATACATATTTATCCCACCCAGTCAACTGCAAGTCCCATAGTGTCCTGTCTCTGCACTGCCACAACCAACAAACAGTATTACATGTAAACTGTTTTATACTGTATACACCAATATGCTACAGCAAACACACTACTACTATCACCAATAATAATAATTAATAATAATAATAACTGAAGTAACTACGTACATTTACTCAAATACTGTACTCAAGTAACATTTTTCAATAGTTGACTTAATTCAGATATTTCTACAGATGAAACTACCAAACAGTATGCACATTTGTTTTTATTAGCTCCACCTCGAACAGCTACAACATTGAAATGTTGCTTATACTTTCAAGCATCTGTAATAGGAATCCATTAATAGAACACAACACAACACTAAAAGAAGCATTTCTCTAAACTGAGTACTTGATTCTCACTGATACTTCAGTACTTTCAGTTAAGTAAAATTATAAATGTGTGACTTTTACTTGTAATAGAGTTTAATAAAAAAAATCACTACCCTTGTTCTTTCTCAACTGTTTGTGGCCATTTGAGATATAATCTCAGACATTGTTCCACAAAAAAAAGCAAAACACAATTACTAATAAAGAGTAAATCAAACTGCAAGGTTGTCTTTGGTGTGAGCAGACATAGTAACAACCCACTGGAGTCTATTTGCTCTGCTATGCGTTTTAACATTGTCCAACTCAGTGTTAGTGGATGATTGAGAAGTATGTCTTCTGTGAGAGGCAAGAACGCTGCCCACACTCACTGGTTTTATGTGCAAGCCAAAGGAGGATGCCATGCCACTGACGCCGTAGCAGAATGCAGGCCTGACTGGCAGGCGACTGATGTGCATGCTGCACTCTGATCCTCCGTATTATGGGACACAGCACCGGTGATGAACACAAAGCAATTACATTCACTGAAAGTGATGAGTGTTTGTTTACAAGCTTCTGTGTGCATGTTTGCACATTTGAATGCAAGTGCGAGAGTTTACTGAGGAACATCATTTGCTGTATGAGCAAGGGCTTTTCAAAAGTGAAGACCTGCCAACAATAATTGAACAAAGTTACATCTCTTAGCAACTCCTACCTGTATTTACCTGTGTTGAACACAGCGTTCTTATGTACTCAATAAAATACCCAGTAAGACCACACACACTTTGTAATAGCTCAGAAGAACAAAGGAATGATTAACATATTAGGGGAATAGAGCCCCTGCAACCCCCACATTTGTCTTGTCTGATAGTTAGCAAGAGTGTAATTATAAGGTGAGATGTCTGTGCATGCATGTGTGATAGCACGTGTGTATTTGAGTGTGTGAGTATGCGTATGTGTGTGTTAATCTTCTCCATGCTCTTACCGTGGTACTAGTTAAATTGGTCTGCCTAGCGAAAGGTTCTAATTATGGTTATAGGACTAATTAGCATTTAGTATAACACCACAACAAATGACGCAAATTCACACTAATTCCACTATAAAGTGCCTCAATGCTACACCATCAAGCTGCTTTGCTGTACAATAAGATTTAATCGTAGCACACTGCAGTGGGCCAATCATGCACTCCTGCTGAGCGTGTTAAATCATTTTTCACTCCTTTCAGATTGTTCCTATCAACAACTATTCCCAGGAACCCTAATAAGCACATATCCTCATTAATAACACAGCCCTAAATGATCTGCAATCTCAAAACAGGCTTTAGCAAATTATTAGGCCACTAACCCCACGGATACTGGTGTGGGATTTTTTTCCACAGGGGACAGGGTATACTGGTGTGTGTTGATGGTGACGCATTCAATATGTTTGCAATAGGGATAGAAATCTTTGGGAATTTCACTTCCAAATTTGATTTAAATTCTTTGGATTAGGTTTAAATTATGAATTCAGTGAAGCTGCTACAAATTTTAACTGTGGTTTGTTTTTGCTTGATGAATCATTGCCATTTGTCCCAGGGCAGCATTGTTTATATTAACTTGAGAACAATGCCAGTAAAGGTTTCCAACGACTAAAGTTACAAAACCTTAACATTTCCAAATAAAACAATTCATGCCCCCACTATGGCTGTATTTGTCAAACTGCTAAAACACTGCTACAGTGTAACTACTAGTTATATTTCATACAGTACATTGCAGTGGACTAAGAGAAAAACAGGAGTAAATCCATCCTATGTTAGTGTTCTCCAGCTTGATGGTGTAGCTGGAGCAGGAGCCTAAAGATTGCCCCCTATAAGCTTGCATATTGTATGAGTCGTTGCATTATGTTCCTTCTTGCCCTTGAGATTACAAAAATCTGAAATGTGTCCAAATGCTTGCCATCATTAAACAGGCTGGTTGAATTTAGTTTTCCTTCCTCACATCATGGTTAGTAGCAGTTAGGAGTTACACAAACGGCACTGACTATATTTTGAGTCCACTTACTAGCTTTTTCGAGAGCTTTCAACTGCACCTCTAAAAGATCCATCAAATACACCCCCTAACCAATAAGCAATATCTAGAATGGGCTGCTATGTATATAGATCACTGGTAGGAAACCGTCCTACCTTAAACCTATGTTAAATGAATAAACCATCTAATGAAATTCTATGTTGTAAGGCTATAAATTTACACTAATAACCAGATGCATAGGGCCCATCTGTTCTCAAATGGTAAGTCACACAGATGTGATCTGAAACCTAGTGGGAATATAGATAATATTTGATATGGATGGTTGGTTACATATATATGGATATGGAGGATGAAGATTGGTGGAAGAATGCAGATATTGATAGATAACAGTTATAAGACATAAAAATCTCCATTTGGTTCTTCAGCACATGGCATTTATTGCAGCCGACTGATATATTATTTACTTTCTTTGACATCTGGAGTTAATGTTCCTTATCTTGGTAACAAAAACAATTTAGAAAGGCAACTTCCACAAGTCAAACTATGCCATTTCCCAGGCTCCTCTCTGCTATCTGTCTCCATTGAAATATTCTCTATTTATTTTGGAAAACTTAAACAACTGCTGTTATGTCCGCCTAGAGCTGGCATAAGCCAGAGTAGCAGATTCATCATTATAATACTTAGCACCGAGGGAGAAAAAATGCAGAGCTGCACTATATCACAAGCAAGATTTAGGCCCTACAGAGGCCACAGGAATTCAAGCTGTCACAGTCTTAAGTAAATTCAGTTCCTGTAAATAAATTGGGGTGTCCAATGCTTGCACATGCTTTCTGGTTCTATAAACCAAAGGGAGGATCCTTGACTACAGTTGTGTTCTGGCATATTAGTGAGTGTGTAAGGCAGAATAAAAACAGAACGGGCAAATATGGCCATGTTTTCCCTCTTTACCAAATTGCAATAAAGGGAAATGTGTAAAGAGAGGCTCAGCAGATTTACAAGCAGAAAAACAAAACACCTGTCATGCTCAAAATGTATCCAGTCCTCTTTTAATAAGCTTTCTTCTCACCACAATGACATCCAACTAATTTAGATGCATCTAAAGTGACAACTGCCCTGTTCAACAAAGAAAAAGCAGCAGCCATTGTTGGTGCTATACTGGGTTATGATGGCAAATACAGTGTTTCCGTAACTATGGTGGCCCACTGGTTACGTTCCAATATTGACATTGTGAGGACATGTATGAGAATCTACTGATGTATACGGTATTCCAGTCACTAACATTGCTATAAACGCTTGGTTTATGATTCATCATCTGCGGGAAGTCCAAGGGCTAGAACATAAAACTGCTCAGCTCTGAGAGGTCCGGTACAGACATACATAGAGGTTACACTGCAATCTACAAGCCTGACTGAATCATTCAGCACAAGGTCACAAGACTGATACCACACTTAATAGCAATATTAAAACCAAACAAGGGTGTTATTCCAAAGTGATACACTTTGATTAGAACAGACAGAGCCTGCATGCCCTACAGTAATTCTGATGTTACTAATGTGATTGTGTTGTCTGATAATTTTACATGAATTTGACCAATGCATTTATTGAAGAATTTGAATATTTAACTTCGGTGCACAGAAAGACAAACATACTGTCTATATGTTAAACAAAACAAATGTGTGCAATTCTAAATGGTATATACAAAATTATTTAATTGATATGTGCACAACACAGGCAGTTGCCCTATGATGTTACACTCACATATACAGTGGCATGCAAAAGTTTATAAATCATTGGTTGTTCGGATCAGCAATTTCAGTTAAATATATCATATAGCAGACAAACACAGTGATATTTGAGAAGTGAAATTAAGTTTATAGGATTTACAGAAAGTGTGCAAT
>JAVQJL010073166.1:0-26578 GCA_036024295.1 Nannoperca obscura | reverse complement strand
ATTTCTTTAAAGTTAAGACTAGTTTAAAGTCATCTTCATTGAAAAGTACAGTGCTTTTCCTTCAAAAATAAGGACATTTCAATGTGACCCCAAACTTTTGAACGGTAGTGTACATACTTGCATACACATATACATAAGTATAATTAAGTATACAAACAACCACTTATGCATGCAAACTCACCTACATATATTGTGTACAGGAAACCACAAATGAGACACTGTTGAGAACAGCAGCTCTGTTAACTCTGTGTGTGGATGCCAAGTTTTTATTCAACTTCTTTTTTACATTCACTAGTATAATAATAATAATAATAATAATACACTTTGTCAACTGGGATAATTTCATTTAGCCAGTGAGACATTGTAGGTGAACAGATTTTCAATTAACTGTGATACATTTTCTTACAGCTTTGCGCAAGATAGATTTTCTTTTCTTAAATTTTCTCTGGAAGAATCAGATTTTCTTGTGCCAAGTACACAGGCGAGGTGATAACAGAATATAAAAAAAGAAAAAACTGTATTATTTACAGATTACAAAATGGTTGTAATACACTGCAAGACCACTGCTAATTTCACAACGGCAACACAAAAACGACATGTCAGGGTTCATTCTGTGCAGCTCTTCTGGTGTATAACATATTCTGTGTGTAGTTTCAAGCTGAGTGAGTTTATGCCTTATATTATAAGAGCATTTATGATTTAAAAAAAAGAAAAAATACCCTTCCTTCTTATCTAAACTAATATACAAGTCTCTTTCCCACATTTGTCTAGTGGTATCTGTGTTTGCTGGTAGACCCTCTAGCAGGCTTTTATATAACTAAGAGATATTGTTCAGTAGTTCTTTACTGTTAAGTAATCTATACATTCAGTTTTAGAAGTTATTGGTTCTTGCAGAGAGCCACTTCGACCGGAGCATGTGATGGCCTTGGAAAAAATCTAAATAAATGGGTGAATGCTATGAGAAATCTTTCTTGCAAGTTAATTAAAAGACAAACATACCAGTATCTAATTTCTTCATCACACCAGGGTGGAGTAGCTGATCTAAAAATGGCAGCAGAGTGTTAACCTCTGTATTAGATGTGGATGGTCCACGTTTAAACATGTTCAAACACCAAGAGAACCATAAGTGTTTGTGGTTTGATCTCTGGCTTTGTAGCTGTTTAATCACACCTGAGGCCATGTTCCTTTGACACAGCAGAAAAAAGAGGCAGAGAAGTCAGAATGGTGCCTTCAGGGGCTGTTCGGTATGCAGGATTACGAATATTCTGCAGAAGCTGTGGTTGTAAAATTGGGATTTTAAATAGACTGTGGTGCTACAAAAAATGGTTTGAGGACAGCACACGGCACATGCCCAAATAGTAGAATGTCCCCAAAGCAGGACCTGCCGGAGGGACTATGTCTCCCAGCTGAGTGTGAATACCATATGAGCTGAAGGAATTCAGTGTGGAGAAGTTTGTCAATGCTGCTCTGCTTTCCCTGCTAACCCGAACCAGACGAGCCGCATACAATTCATACCAACTCTCAGTGAATTTAAGTTAGTAAGGCAAGCACTCAGTAGGAAGACATGAAAACAAGGAGCTTCCCACCATCATCATTGAACCACACCCCCAGTACACCATGTGCCAAGTCTGAAAGGACTTGTGTATGTGGTTTTAATGCACAGTATATGTTAAATTAACTCACTAGAACGCCCAGGAGTAGCCATAGCTGTGAGGCTTGAAGTCCTCTGGTCCCATTGTGACAGTGGTCTGAAACACCTGCATGAACATCATGTGACCCACCATCCCAAGCAGACCTGGGAGGACAGATTGATTAAAAAAATAAATTTAAAGGAAAAACTGGTGATTCTACATTGTTACCAAAGTCTGATTCAAATATCTATGTAAAAAAGTATCAGTACCTCCCAGGACTGTGAAGACAGCAGCAAACGCATTGAGCAGCAGACCCCAGCGCTGCGTGGAGGGGAACCAGGCACTGATGCACAACTGCACAGATAGCAGTGTGCAGCTGATTACCAGCAGGCCGACGTACATCAGCTCCATTGATAGTGACAGCCACATCATAGCTGCGGAGGGAGGAGAAGCGGCTGAACACAGAGACAAGTTTGAAACAATCATTGACCCAAGAGAAACGCGCCCACAAGAGCGCAGGAGAAAGCAATGAATCTATTTACCTTTTTCAGATCCTGGAGTCAGAGTATAAAACCCTCTGCACTTCTCCTCTAGAGATCAAAAGACAAATGTAAATGTAGTAATACACTCATTGACTATGACTTTATAATAAGCATTATACTATAAGGAAGTGTGGCTATTTGCACTGGAAAGCTTTTAGTAAACACTTGGTAACCATTACAGCAGTGCTATTTGACTGCATAGTCAGCATTGATTCTCTATTTCCAAGCGGAACTGAGTTTAAAAGTCCTCCAGTCTATGCATACATACAGTGTATATTGCACATTTAAATAACCAAGGTGTTAATGATTTGAAACACAGTTTGCGAAAAGCATTTAAATGGCCTGAAATAACCTGAAGGGAGATTTGTTTGGTATAACTGTGGAAGGGTGGGACCTGCAGAAAAAATCTTAGAAGCACCACAAAACCATACGCGACTTGTTTTTCCTTTTACTTATTTATTTCAACATGAAGCTATTTTTTTTTCACCTTGAATTTTTTCTCCACCACTGCTAGCAATGCTATAAAAAAAAGGGAAAATCGAAACGACCTGTCTCTGCAGTCAGTTAAGCTTCTCTCTGGCTTGTTTACCAAAGTGTTTACATGACAGCTGCAATAATCAGAGTACCGTATTTAGCTCTAAATTACAGTGTCCCTGAAAGCTCAACACACTCTGACTTCAGAAACAGATGCAAATAGACAAAGAACGCGGAAATTAAGAAAAGATTTTCACCAATTTGACAACACATGCAGCATTTAGGGGGGGGGGGGGACACTGTGAATTGAGAAAACAGAACCAATGTAAGTTGGTTAAAACATGTTCCTCATTTGCTTGTGCTTTGTCCAATTACTTTGTATTTGGTTATGTTTCCTTACTTGGCAGCGTTTCTTTTCTAAATGCTGTGCATGTGTTGTCAAAGTGGTCAGACTGAGGTAACAATTTGCACAGTGTTTAAACGGTTGGAAGTAAACTGATAGGAGATTATGAGATTTATCTGGTATAAATCTGGTGAGATGGGGTTTACAGGAAAACTCTAAGTAGCGGCACAAAATGAGACTTTGTCAGCATGCCTATGGTAGTTTTTCATTTTGGTGACTTTTTTTAATTTCACTTAATAACATAAAACCTTTTTGTTTATTTTATCCCCAAAATGTGTTTATGTCCCCCTCCACTGATAGCAATGCCTTTTAAAAGTAAATAGAACCTGTCTGTGCAGTCGGTTAAGCTTCTTTCTGGCTTGTTTACCAAAGTGTTCACATGACAGCTGCAATAATCAGAGTACCGTACTTGGCTCTAAATTACAGTGGCCCATAGTTCAACAGCCTGCGACTTAAGAAAACAGATGCAAACAGGCAAAGCATACGGAAATGAAGAAAGGATTTTCACCAACTTGACAACACATGCGCAGCTTTAGGAAAAAAACTGTAAATGTAAAGTTGGTGAAAATGTTTTCTTTACTTGCTTGTGCTTTGTCTAATTTTATTGTATTGTACAGTATTTGTGCATCCAGCAGATATGGAGCAACATTAGCATTCATTTGGAGCCTGGTGAACGTAAATCCAATACTGACTCTCCTTTTAGCTCAGCTTTTGGCCTCCACCAACTCCTGTTGGAAATAGCTGCTAAATGCTCCACTATGTTCACATTAGCTGTATTGTTAGCTAGTCGCTAACCTGGCTAGCAGTTTGGTGCAGAGCAGGTTAGGTAGTGTACAGTGTTTACAGTCTTTCTCTCTGAAAGTAGCAGCCGAAAGTGACACAGATTAGGATGACTGGTGTTTGCTTTCACCACTGCCACCCATGACATACCAAACTATTCTACACCACATGAGTCAGGTGAATCGTTTAACTGAACCTCAATATCGTTCAGACCCAATCCTTAAAATCAGTTGCAAATGAGACGGTGAAAACCCAACCGATGTTTGTGAATCCTATTAACCTTTCTCTCTCTGGGTTTCTAATCCATAATTGAGTCATGCTGTTGAAGTCTAAATCTCTGCGAGCTGAACACACACTGATGATAATCCTCTTTGGGCTCGGGATGCACCCAAACACACACTCACTCAAGCGCACGTATACACATTCAAATTAACACACCTAAGGCCACAATTCACATTATCACCTTGGATTTCCTCTCCTCCTCCTGTGACCTATTTCACTGTCTGTCGCACCAGTGCCACAGTTCTGAGTTTGTTTCACTTTGTTTCTGATCTCCTTGTCTTTACCTTGGGTATATACTCACACACACACTCAATCTGATCGGCACATATGACCAGGGGCATGCTTATGAAATCCCTTACAATGATGCTTATTGTATACTGTAAACATGGCTACATGTATTACTGATGTCTGTATATATTTCTTTGTACAATCCTTATTTATTAATTTCCACTACCTGCTTAATCCTTTTCAGGGTAACTAATGACACGTCTGGGCTTTTTTTCCTCTGAGCAACTTTGGCTTTTGACATTGTTATCAGTGAGGAGTTTTATCATCAGCTTCTCTCACATTTCCACCTTTTTAGACACATTTAAATACAATGGAACAGTCCTACAGAAATCAATAATATGCTCTAAATATTAAAAATCTATTTCTAGTCTATCCTCTTCTCTCTCACCCCATGTGTCTGTGTAGATGTTCTCCTCGCAGGTGATGAACAGGCCAGTGTGAAAGGTGGGGAAGACAAAGCGGTCGTCCCCGGTGTCCCAGGAGAACTGGATTTTGGAGGAATTGGAGATGCCGGGAACAGGGATGCAGTTGCTGTGCTTGATGGCCGAACAAAGTGGCTTGGGCACCTTCTGTTTACCCACGCACCAGTAGGAGGACATGAGGGCCGTGCCACCCAGGAAGAGAGACACGACCGTCTGGATAAAGGAGAGGCGAGGGGAACGCATCTGCTGCAGGAACGCCATCATGCAGGGATTAAATGAGGGCACGGGCTGGTGATGGAGGAATAGTAGGCATGGAGACAGACATGTGCAAATGTTCTTAACAGCAATGTTAAAGATATACTCCTTCACTCAGAAAACAAAAAGTAACATGCCAGCAGTGTATTTTAAATGTCTGATAAGGGAATGAGTATGACAAGTTTTTCATTGTTAATGTATTTGACTTTTGATACACGTCCATTCTTGCGTGTCACTAAAAATATCACCAGCATGTTATTAGTTTCCAAGGAGAAGCAGCTCTGCCCAATTGCCTGAGATGATTAGTGAGGTGTTTGAAAGAGAAGTTGCGGGGGTTTTACATGACTAATCACATTTAAAGAATAAAAAGACTGTGACAGAAAATCAGCACACCGCTGGTAATTGGTGGGAAGACAGACGGCTAAATCAGAGGAAAATAGAGGAAAATTGCTGTCACCATGGAACCCCTCCAGGAGACAGATGCTCAAACCAATACCTCTGAGCACTTGACGTCAAGCAGTGAATTAAATCAGAACGAAGGCAGAAAAAAAAAAGCACTCACCTCTTTCAGCCTCTTACTTCGCACTTGGTCCTCAGTTCCCTCATCGAGTTAAGCTAGAAGGTGAAAGAAACATCCGGCCCCGCTCCTGCACCCGTCTGCGCTCCCTTTCACTCACCATCAGATAGTGAGAGTGATGGAGGATTTGGGCCGTCACACTGACCTCTGCGAGCAGTGTGGCTGTCAGTCTTTATGATCCAACCCCAGCAGTCAGACACAACTCTGAGCATATCACACACACACATACACACACACACACACACACACACACACACACACACACACACACACACACACACACACACTCCTCTTTTTTAATCCATCTGTATAAATCCAAAACAGACAACTCTGTTCCATCTGTTTTCATTTTGATTCCTAGATTCATTTTGATCTATTTCATTCATCTCTTCTCCTCTTATCTGCCCCCTCGTCCAATACATTCCAGCCTGTAAAAGCATGCAGCACTCCCTGATTTGATGTGAAAATCAACATGACCTTGAAATGATAAAAAAATGTGTCAGATACACACTATAATATGGACAATATTGCTTTGCAGTACTAAATCTGTGCACCAATGTTCAGCCAGTTGGCTCTGAAAGGTGGTGACTCCACAAGAGGGGGCTCTAAGGGTGGGTTATTTAACAATGCAATCACTTCAATGCAAAGGTTTGATGTTGTTGCCAGAGTATAATGTGTCATATCCTAAACTGGACGTTGTTTAACACTATTAGTTATATAAAATTGTTTATTTTTACAATACTATTCCCCCCAAATAGTTTTATTAGTATGAATCAAAAAATGTATTTATAAAATGTCCATTTTTAGGCAGGTTTGGTCATGTTTGCATTTGTACTACCACCACGCTACCACTACTACGCTATTAACTATTTAAACTGTTATTCTTTACCTTTAGGCATTTCACCATTTTTCAATTTCTTTTAGCAAAAGAATTCAACAATTTATTCATTACTTCACATAACAAATTAAATTGTTTACCCATTACTTTTAGCCAACTACTTTGAGCATTTATACTTTTAGCTATTAACTAATTAAACTGTTTATGCATTACTTTAAAAGGTATTTCACCATTTATCCTTTATTTTCAGACACTTATTTGCTTTAACATTAAGCCTTAAAATTTAATTTTTTGCATGTTTGCCAACTACTTTTCAAGCACCCTTAATTACATCTGTAACATCCCGGTGTTACAGCTGACTCAAAAAAATAAAGTGTTTATATGTCCACATTTAATTCTAATGGTCTAATTTTCATATTAACCAACGTAACACTTCTTCCCATCTACCCTGTGGAAACAACAGAAATACCGTTGGTTGGAAGTCACAGCTGCAGAACATATAAAATCTTGATTCATAATATCAACGTCAATTTCATGTATGACAAAGAAAAACCTGAGCTAATGCACAAATTGACACCCCATCATATAAATGCCACTATGTTTAAAATGTTGAGAATCTGCTTTCATATTTCTAACCATGGCATTTCAACTATGAGGTAAATCAGACATTATGGTTTTAAGATTCTATTTTAAAATTGAAGCTGCTCCAGTTTCTTTAAGTCAAATTCTTCCATGTGACACTTTTTTCCAGACACATATCGACAGAAACACAGAATCACAGAAAGAGTGCGTGTTCATGTCTTCTAAAGACTGAAAGAGTCAGAATGGGGTTATGCACTCTCCTCAAACTGATAAGACAGAAACAAGGCATAGAGTGTGCGTGTATGGCAGAAATAGAGACGGAGATATGTGAGAATACATGTGTAAAGAAAGAGGGAGACAGAAAGTTAGTGGAAGTGGAAAAGAAATTGGGGCAGAAAAAATGTCAGATGAAACTGAAACAGGTGGTTTTATCAGTGCAACAAGAATGACAAAAATATGTTTCAGAAACAACAAGAGGAGCATATTGAAGCATTTTGTAAGTGTATTCATAATTCATATACATATTGACAGGTTTCTAATACAGCATGGTTTTGATAGTGTAACTGTCTTCTTCTCAGCTTGACTTTTTTTTTTTTTACAAGAATAACAATAAAAAATGATACAGACAACACCATGTACGACTCACTTTTAAATTTTATGGCAATGCATCTTTTGAATGGATTTTGCATCTCCCGATCAAATTGCTGCTGTGTCACCAAAGAATGAAACCACTCATAAGTACTCATTAAGGATTACTGCCCATTGGCCAGTACAGCTGGCCAATCACAGCCATTCATATAACATAACACCCTCTCCAAAGTTTTCATCACTGTCCAAGGGACTGACAGCTGTCAGTCAAACGTAACTTCCTATGTAGAACATGTAGAACATATGCCCTTGTGCACCAAGTACAGTTCCACAGCGGTGAAAACTCTTCAGTGTCCTGTCATCTTTAGCACGGTTAAAGATGGCAGACACACATTAGTCCATAGTGTTATCTCCTCTAACAAGGCTCCGTCCTTCTCTTTGCACATTGCGAACATTTGTACTTGAAAAATAAGATTGTGTCCATCTGATTTTTCATGAATACTATCTGTACCGTAAAAACCCCAGTGAAGAAAAATAAGAACACTTTTCAAAAAGGACCAAAATGGAATCAAAGACCCAGGTATCGGCATTTTTCGGTTTCTCACACACACACACACACACACTTCTCATTCACACACGTGACTTTTGAAAGGCAACAGATGTCCGTTCTCCAAGGCAATAATGTCTTTGTGGCAAACTTGACCCTGACATTCCAGACATCGCTCTGGCTCCTCCCTCTCCAGGAATGAAAACAAACAAACAAAAAAAAGGAAACAATTCATGTGTTGACTGAATATAAAGTGAGATACATCCATTTCATTTTCATGAGTAAATAATGATGAGGATACAAAATAATAATGAGGACTACAATAATAATTGTGACCATCCTAATATAAGATAAGATACTACTTGAGAGGAGGATACAAAATTCTCTCCTTTCTTTTACTGGGTTTGCCACCCAGCTTGCTCCCAAATATGCCTCTTCAAAGCAATCAAAAGAAAACCAGGAAAAAAAGGTAAATTATGATAAACATGAGTTTAACACTTTGAGGGTGTCTGAGGAAAAATCAAAGTAAGCCTAGAGAGGAAGTTTGTTTCTTTTGTTCTTTACAGAAAAGTTCCTTTAGTTCCTCCATTTGTCTTGACGACTCATTTTATTCCGCTTCGATCTTTGTAGTTTCTTTTTTTTCTTTTTTCTTTTTTTACTTGTAGCTCCGTTCCTCTGTGTTGCATGTCCATGTTTTTTTCTGCTTTTAAGTAAAGAGAAATCATTCTCTTGGGAGAAAAAAAGGTTTCTTTTCTCCATTGTCTTAAATGTAAATAATGCTGATTCCCGTGGAGAAATTGTACATTCCCTTTTCTTGTTCTCTGTCACAGATGCCCGTCATGTCCTTTCACATTAGGGGCTGCTTCACAAACAAGTCTCGTTTCTCAGTCTGCTTTTGTCCAAACTAACCTAGGAAAGGGAATGCAAAAGAAAAATATTGGAGGTTAGTATCATCAACAAGGCCTATGCATTTGATATGAAGAATGAACTTCTCTCAGACATATCACAATTTCTTTAATGGAGAAAACCTCTGTGAGAAGTCTTTTGAATTGGACTAATAAGCAGATAATCACAGATTATTATTGCCAAACAGGCATGCAAGCTGGCCAAGAAAGAATCTGACTCACTGACAGACTGCACATTGTTTAAATGTGTACGCACAAGTTGAGGCATGCACCCAAACTGCTCATTCGTTACTAATTCAATGAATTTGAAAAGATGGATTTCAATAGCGAAACTTGTAACTGCTTTTTCAGGGAAACCTCACTCAGATCAGGCATCTACTGCTATGTCATTCAGAATTTATTTGCGCAAAACATGATCAGATCATGATCATGAAGTAAAAGGAGGAACATTTTCCTTAGCATACAGTCACTATTCTGCCTCATAACTTGAAGACAAAGAAAAGCTACTGATGTGGTGTGGTATGTCTTTAGTTTCCATGAGGACAGAATGAATTGAAAGTGAGGGGGAGGGAGTGACATCAGGAGTACAGACACTAAGGTGAGGTGAGAAGGAGTGTGAGAGCAGGGTGATTTTCCTCAACAGGAGTCCAAGAACCAGCCAATAAAGAGTACGGAGTAGCGGTTGTGTTGCTGCGTGAAATTAGATTGTCTGAAAAGAAAAGGTATGAACAGCCCAGAGTGTCCATTTACTGAAGGTCCATTAATGCGAATCCAGTCTCCCACCAAACAAATGAAAAACCATTGTTTTCCAGATTAAAATGTACTTGTGGTGATCGGACCCGTTGGGGGGTGAGGTGGGGTTTTACACTGGACAGCTGGTTGCATCACATTAAATGCTAACATCCAATTAGCGAGGTTGTGCTTTCCAGTTTATATGATTTTATATGGTTGCACCGTTTGGGCACACTAGTTCACACTTTGAAAAGCACTTCCAAGGAAGAAATAATATATGAATGGGTCATGATCTGTAAGGATAGAAAAAAATGCTTGTCCCTCGACAACACTGTACAATGTTGTGTTAATGACAACACGCTAAATGTTCTGACTGTGACACACAACACACACAAATACAGGTACACAAACACATACGGCCGAGTCTAAACTTACAGCTTCAAGACTCCTGTGTCTCTTCTTCTTCTTCTCTTCTCTCAGCCTCTCTCAGACTGCTCCAGGTAAACTGACTTGGCTGGCCGGATGCTCTGGGTAAACTAAGTGAAGAAGAGTGGAGACGAAAAAGAGAAAGAAAGAAAGAAAATGGTTGGGGTTAGAGGAAGAGATCGAAAACAATTAAGCGTAACGCTCAGTCAGTGATTGGGTTAGGAGGACAGAGTGACAAACAAAAACAAAAAAAAGAGGATTTTCACAGAATCACACAAAATGAAATTTCCCTAGAAAAATTATGAAAACCAACCTCTCCTTCTTTACCTTGTGCTTCGGACACCGCAGTGAGAAGTTATCTTCGTTCAGAGAGCAATCTGGAAGTTAGACAGAAAATATTTGTACTCAGTAGATATTGCCAGACAGATCTCTTACAGTAAAAAAAATATATATATTGGTAGGCTAGTCTGCTATGCACAAATATCTAATATTGGGAAACAGTATTAACTCACTTTGTACAGAGCACTTGTATTTAATGCATCTACTCACCTGCTTCAAAAGCGCACAAGTAGTGGTAACGGAGTGTACAGCCTTTGCTGTAGCAGCCCAGGGTTGAGCCAACCATCTCGCAGTATGAGCAGCACTGAGCACAGAGACAGAACGGCAAAGAAGAAATCAATGCATCTTAAATCTGTACTAGACAGTGAAGAACAGCTAAGGGCCTTGCAAAATGATAAAAATCAATAAACACATAAGACTTTTAATAATGTACCATAGAGCATTTGTTTCATGTTATTTCATAACATATAGCACGTGAACCACTGACATGTCTGAACTGCCTTTTAAACATTTAGTCAGCAAGTGATATATCTGAAATATCCCAAAAACAAAACAGGTCAAATAGATACAGAGGACACTCACTGTTTCTCTGGCACCATCTAGTGCCTCCTGCAGGCCATACAGTCTCCCATTGACAAGGTACACTCCACTGGTCCACACTATACATCCTTCGTGGACCCACAGCTCCTCTGGGTCCATGGGCATCTGAGGCAGCTGAGCGAGTTGTGCCAAGGGTCCCAGGGAGTCCAAGGCCGGTGGAGGAGGTTGGAAGGGCAGGGACGCCTTACTGTTGGATGGCACCATTCTGGGGGAATCCTCACTAGATTTGTGCCTCCTTTTAAAGCGGGGATGCGAGGTCAGCTTTCTGTGTTGAGGTCGCTGTTGAGCTTCGTCCGTTGGATGCTGCACCTGTTGTGGTTTTTGCGTCGGCTGCTGGTCAATCTCAAGGTCTGGCTCTCTCTTAAGCTCAGGGATAGGTCGGATATCTAGATTCATGTCCCAGGTTAGAGATGTTGTTTTACTGGTGGTGGGGGAGGAGCAGGAGGCGGCGGCAGTGTTACTGAGTTTGCCAGCCATATGCATCATCATTTCCCCTCTACCAACTATGGAGGCAGTTCTGACTGTAGTGGCAAGAGATGTTGGGTTTGAATCTAGGCTGATGGCATAGTCCCTCTCAGTTGAGGGCTTGGTAAACTGATCTTGTGTTTGTATGTCTTGGATAGTGCTCAAAGCATTCAAGCTTATGTCTGAATTTGATCCTGTTTTGTTTGTGCCTGTGGTTGCTTGACATTGTCTGACCTGGGGCGGGTTCTTGGGGAGCTTTGCAGCATATTCAGCTGGATAGAAAGGCCCATAGAGATCTCCAAGGTGTTTGTAATTTGCCCATTTCTGACACAGGCAGCAAAGCAGGCGGCCAGAATGATTGGTCTCTGTAATCACGGGGCCTGAAACAACATAGCCAGACGAAGGAAGTGCTTTTCCTGACTGAAGTGTAGTTTCCACCTCGTCTGTCTCCCTTTTCTCTGATTCTCTGTCTCTCCTAGATAACTGTGAGGAAAGAGCTGAGGTCAGGAGAGAATCAATTCCACTCGCGCCTGCTTTTCCTCCGACTGCACTACGCTCTCCTTTCATCTTGTCCTCCTCTGCATTTACAATGGTGCACACTGCCCCAATCTCTGGTATTTTGTTCTCCACGTGTATGTGTGGAACAAACGGGCCCTTTCGATTTGGGTCCACCAAAACTCTATTTGTGCCGAGGCCCCCTCCTGTCCCTAAATGAGTATCGGGATCATCTTTGGCCACTGATGGTGATGTTGCTGCTGCTCCCCTCCTTCTCCTCCTCTGACGTCCTCTTGCTTCTAGTGGCTCATCTTCATCTTTCACACCTCTGCGTCTCCTTCGCACAGGTTTCACTTCAATCTCTGGCAGTGTGTCCTCACTCTCAACATCCACTTTCACTACCTGGGTTAAAATGGGTGGGGCCAGCGGGGGAGTGTTACTGTTGTCCATCAGAGGGGGTGCTGCAGGGTCTGGTGTGCTGCTGGTAGTCTGCACTGCCGGTGGGGTTGTGGCAATAGCTGTAGTTGCAGTGGGTGGAGCTGGAGGAGCACTCAGAGTTGTGCTCTGACCCTGGGCTTGAGACTGGCCCTGTGCCTGTGCTTGGGCTGGGTTTTGGGCACGTTTTTGTTTATTCACGCTCCCCACAGGCCTGCCCTTCTTCTTGCCAGATGGGAAATAGCCTTTAGGCACTGTACTCTCTGGAAGCTTTGAATCTTGTGGTGACAGACTGGACCTACCAGAGGACATCTGATGTTGTCTATTCAGCATGTGTCCTTGATGGGGTGGGGTGGTTCCATAGTAGTCACTGCCAGGATAATCATCAAATCCAATTCCAGATTCTTGAAGTTTCTGTCGAAGAAGATTAGCAGCAGATTGCTCTCCTCTTCTTGTCTCAAGCTGCTGGTAAGTGTTGGTGAAATGTTGAATGTCCGACAGGGCAGATGAAGATGGAGGTGGGGAGCCCTGGACTGGGCGAGGGAGAGGCGGAGGAGGGGGTAAAGGTCCGAGCAAAGCAAAATCCTCTTTGTCACCAGATGCTGATGCCACAGCGGCTCCTAATCCAAAGTCAAAGTCTTGTTGTTTAAGGCCTTGGGACGTCTGATGAGGATCACATGGGTAAGCAGACGGAGGTAGAGGCCCAGTCTCATCAACTACTCTGAAGGGAATCATGTCATTTAATGAGTGACTTTCATCCAAGTAACTATCATCCCCTCCTGTGACCCTAGGGAAATGTGCTAAGTCTTGGTCCTGTGAATCATTAAACTGTGTTAACTCTGAGTGAGAGAAGCCTGGGTAATGATTTGACTCATCATCAGCATGGCCTACTGCCTTTTTAATATTTGGTGTGATTTTCTGCACTATTGCCTCCAGTTTCAAACCTCGTCCTTTCCTGGGAGGCAAAACCTTGGAAGTACCACTTGATGGAGATAGAGGTTGTGAATAGGTATTCTCTCCAAGCAGAGGGGAAGAGAGCCTGGGACATGGGATATCTGAACTGGATGAGTCATCTTCATTGTGATGGCTGGACTCAGACTGAGCCCCAGGGGAGTGATGGGAATTTGTGGCAGCCCTCTGCTGAGACGCATCCTGGAGTTGCCTTTTGGCGGGAATAGGAGAGATAAAAGAACGAACTCGCCTTCGCAATATTAGCGGATTTGTGTCCCCAGAACCCCCAGCTTTAGTTGGACGCTGCACCTGTGGCAGAGTGGAGTTCATGTCAGCAGAAGGTTTGGTGGAGCTGGATGGAGGGAGTGGACAGGGATGTCTGGCTTCCTCTGCAGCTCCTCTGGAGACCTCAGGTTCAACAGCATTTTGGCCATGAGTCATTTGTGGAGGAACAGGGCCATGTGAAGCTATAGGAGCAGGGGGAGGGGGAGGTGGTTGTGTTCTGTAGTAGGAGTCTCCCTCTATCATTCTAGCACCTTCTCTTCCAGAGTGTGTTGCCTCCCACATTTTTAAATCAAAGTAAGCATTCTGATGATGGAGTGAAGTTTTGGTTGCATGTTGTTCACTGGGCATGTCAGTCATCCTCTGTCTCTGTTCTGATTGGCTGACCTTGTGTCTTCCTGGAGAAGAACCAGGCTGAATCATCATCTCCTTTGAGGGCCTGTTCATTGCTTTTACCCAGTCATTCATGTCATGGGGGTGATGAGGGGGGCCACGAGGGTGAGGATACATTTGAAGCTTATTGGTGGATTGAGTCTGGGGAGATAAATTGTGGTATGGATGGTGGGAGGGAAAATGGGGGTTACTGCGTGGCATCATATTCCCTTCTCTTGTGTCTCCATAACGATATCCAGGAAAACTGCTGCCACTGGCAGTTGATAAATCAACCCCATGAAGATAGGACTGATGCCTTGTAGGTGAAGATAAAGGATTAGTGTTCATTGGATGAGAAGATAAGGGGGTATCAACATTACCTCGCCTATAGGGGTCAGCATTCATTACAACAGATGAGAGAATAGACTTGGAATGATACTCCATATCAGCATCATTAGCTCCACCACTGCCATGATGATCAGTATGTAAATTTGCAGCGTTCGGGACAGCCTCTTTTGATGCTGTTTCCATTTTCACCACTTGTTTCTCTCCAGTATCCTTTTTACTCAGATCATTGGCTGCTGCTGGAGAGGAAAATGGCTGTTGAATCACAGAGGCTCCACTTTGACATTTCTCCCGCTCTCTCTCTCTGTCACTTTCTCTGTCCCTCTCTGGTGTGCTGCGTCGGTTTGGCGACACATCACAGATGACAGAGCGCCGCTCTGATGGGGCTAATATGGAGCCTGATGATTTTTGAGACTCAGTTTGACCAATGCTGCCTGTTAGTGGCTCTGGCTCTTGCAAAAGGAGCTCCTGTACAGCAGATGATGGAGTGGACACATTAGATAACGCTTTTCTCTGTGGTAGAGAATAGTCCGCTAAGTTTATATGTTTCGGTGGGGGTTGCTGAGACTCTGTAGCCTGTGGTAAATGGCTCTGGGACACACCCACTTCAGTTTTTTCAGCATTTTGCAACTTCTTAGAGTTGGACACTTCTGACTTCACTGAGGAGTCAGGATCTGTGGTAAAATCAGGCTCACTTCCATGCCTCTGGTTTGGATGTGGGGGCTTTCCAGAGCTACCCATTTGGGCAGAATGAGCCGAAGCCTCAGTCACTCCACTTTGCATCCTCATACTTTCAGTCATGCTATACGGGTGCCTGGTTTGAAACGGTTGTTGAACTTGGAGATGGGCAGGAAATGCCTGCTCTGGTCTGCCATAGCGTCTATCTAAATTGTAACCTTGAAGAACCTCTTGTAAAAGGCTTGGATATTGCTGCATTTGAGAATTATCCTCATGACCTTTAGCTCCTGCTCCCTGCCCTCTTTTCACCAAAGCCTCTGCTACAGACCCAGCATCTTTTGGATGCACAGGGCCATAACCAGTTTGTGATTGTTGGTATCCCAAGTATCTGGAATTTAATTCCATTACACCCGCTGGGCCAGCCCTCCCTCTGTTCTTCATTGACAAATCTGAGCCATATGTTGATTCTGGGTGGCCATATTTATGTGGTCCAGGCTGAGGAGGATTTTGAGGCCGTCCTAAATTTGATTTCTGGTGAACGGAAGAATATAGACTCAGATCTACACCTTCCTCCCCATTATGACTGCTTGACTCTCTTAAGTAAGACTGTTTCTCTTCTATGCAGTTGCCTTGGGGATGCTTGCTCTTTTCAGTGTGACTTCCCTCAGACCGAGCAGAAACAATCACACCAACACTACTGGCACTCTGCTGTTCCTCAGATGTGTGCTTTTCTTCCCTCTCATTATTGTGTAATCTGGATGCAGCGTGCAACCTATTTTCTTGGTCCTGGCCATTTTGTTTATTTACTTCTCCATCTCGCTGCATTTGGCTACTGCCTCTCTCTGTTTTCTGAACTATGCCTTCATTTTCATTTTTGATGACTTCACTTTTAATTTCTGTTGTCTTTCTATGGCCACCTCTGTGGTCATTATATGTTAAACCAGGCTCTGAGACACAATTTGGTTGTGGATGAGGAATACTGGAGGAGATGGATGAGGGGGTCGAGGAAACTGGAGGTGCTGAATGTGAAGTTGGGCCACTCTCTGATGATTGACACCCAAAGGATGGAGATGATAATAAAGAGGGAATGTGAGCTTCATTTGCTTTTGTTTCAGAAACAGTTGGTTTTGATGGTGGGTCAGAGGTGACCGTTTTAACATTTGATGCTTGTCCAGTCTGTGTTTGACTCTGAGATTGAGGGTGATAGCCAGTTGGTTCAGATCCACTGCTTGCACCACTCATCTGCCTCACCCTCAAATGTTCCCTCTCAGAAAACTGCTCCTCACGCTCCACCTTGGTCCCCGATGAGCCTCCAACTGACATCAATGAAGTGTCTTCATAAGCCCCAGCATCCAAGCTGGCACCATCAACCATCCCTACTGCATCTTTTCCATCTTTAACTGTGCTAGTACTTGAGGCTGCACTTGCATTTCGACTCCTTGGTTGTGATGTGGGCACGCCATGTGTTGCCTGTTGCAATTGCCCCCCATCTTTCCCCTTCTTCTGTGAAAGCACTGTGTCAGTGAGGAGCATGTGCTGAACTGTGTTTGGTAAATTGGCTACTTGTGAGCTCAAGGCATTAAGACTATTCAGGCCAGCATCCTGCATTTTGTCAAGCAGAGAAGATGAATAAACAGAGGAGCTTTCCTCTCGAGATCCAATTCCTGCTCCTAGGCCCATTTTGTTGCGGCCTGTTGGAGGAAGACTGCTCCCTCCAACTGCACTCATGCTTTGAGTTTTATGACTGCCACTGCTACCACAACTACTGATGCTGCTATTTGAGTTGGGAGTGGGACTTAACTGAGGCATGGCCTGCAGTAATCTACCTTGACCATGGCTGCTACGGGGGATTGATGTAGGCGGATGTGAAGGACCGTGACCTGAGGGGTTTCCATGTGCCTCTGAGATACCCATCAAAGGGGAAGGAGAGGAGCTACAACTGGGGGAATGCATCGCAGATGCAGCTGGAGAGGGATTGGATATTGGGCTAAAGTTTTGGTTAATTTGGGTTTGTTGAGCATTGGGATGCATTGGGGATTTGGCTATTTCTTGAGATGCTGCTTGAGGTATACTGGGATTGGAGGCTTGGAGGCTATGTTTAGCATATACAGAACCTGGAGAGGGGCCCTGGTGTTGCATCTTAAGAGAGTTGTCATAACCTACTCCTAAATTGTGCTGTGAGTTGCGGTGCTGTAGTGTGGCTTGCTTGTGAAGTGAATGGGTCTGTGTGGAATATCCAGGATAATTTGAAGCATGGTAGCTCTGTTGAACATTCTCCATTGGTCCCACATTGTTAGCAGCAACTGAACTGGAGACTGAGTTTGAACTGGAGTTGACACTGGGAGAACTGTTGACTTTGGGATCGAACCCAGTGCTAGCAGGCCCGTCGAGATATCTCTGTGGAGGGGGGCTGTACATTCCTGATGACCCCGTGGATGCTCCACCCTGTGGGGGGTAGTGTGGGTACTGAGGGGTCATTCTGTGCCCAGAGTGTGGATAGTTTCTATGCTGCTGTCCATGGTGGACAGCTGGGAAGGTTTGCCCATGCTGGCGGTGCTGCATCTGAGAACCTGGCACTGACTGCATTGCAGGGTTCTGACTCATATTGTACTGATGAGAAGGAGAGAAGGCTCCAGCACCGGCACCTCCACCTGAACCAGCACTGGAGCCATAGTCTACTGGATATGGTGACATCAGGCCAGACGATGGTGCAGAGCCAGATCCAGCATGTCGGTACTGGTGAGGTATATGTCCATCAATATTAGGGTACCCAAAGCCTGCCCCATAACCCATGCCCCCTCTTCTGTGCCTGTCCTTTCCACCCATTGAAAAATAATAATCCATGACGTCCTTCCTGTAAGGGTTGTTAGTGCTGCCACTGTGAATATTACCCTGTGTTGGTGGTGGCTCCACAGCTCCTCTGTTTCTAGCACTGTAAGCAAGAATGTGGCTTGCTTGACTCGGGTGGTGATGCCCTCTGTGCAGGCTCTGCTGTTGCATCCCTGCGTAATCATCCGTCATCCTTGGGGAGATCTGGAGGTCTGCTGGCTGAGGGGGATACAGAGGTCCCCCTCCACCCCTCCCACTGAACCCCGGGGGGAGAGAGGGGGGAGCCGGGCTGTTCGAAAAATTCTGCATTGTTTTTCCAAGTTTGGATTAAAAACGGAAATATCTGTCAGTGTCTATATCAGGGAATGCTTCTGATCAGAAATTGGAAGGCTTATGGCAGTAACCATAAATAGTATATAATAATAAATAGACAAATAGTGTCTATGGCCTGGCAGTAAAACAAGGATATGCTTTCAAAATCCACCAAAGAGTTTAAGCTGAGGAATATATATTGCAGATGTTATAACTTTTTTGAAGCAGAAAGTTGGTAGGGAGGTGGAACAGACGATGTTTTCATCAATATATGAAAAGAACAAATGGTACTTCTTCAATGTGATGACGATATCGTTTTTAAAAAAAAGGTTCCCTCAAGAGCTGGGTCTTAAAAAATTGAATTTTCAAAAAAACAAAAAAAAGATATGTAGTGAAGAAGGTTTCTACTGCATAAAAATACAAGACTAAAATTGTGCAGTCATTCCCATAAAGCTGAAGCAGTTTGGCACTGAGCAGGCAATATCACGGACGACTGACACACCACAATGTGAGATGTTCAACCTCAAATGTCTTTACGTGCATACGATCTGGTATAATAACGGCTCAACCAAACAGAGCTACGTTAGGATTAAATTGTGTTGTGATCCATAGCATCTTGTGGCATAAAAAAAAATCTCAATAAAACCATTGAGACTGTGTTCTGTCACAACAATCCTTCGATTCGTCAATATGAGTAAGTTTGCCGGGACCCGACTCACACCTGTGTGAGACGGAAAATGAAGTAACTCTAATCAAGAGGTCTGAATACAGACCCTCACTAAACATTCCCAGAGGCAAACACTCCATTGATATTCTCATCAGCTCTTGGATGCTTGGATAATATTTTTTGAAATGTTCTTTTTCTTGTTCATTCCCTTCAAATACTGTTTTCTTTTTTTCTCTTTTTTTTTTCTACTGCATGCATTCACTCGGACCATAGAAGTCTTTGGTCCCTATTTAGTAATTGTTCTTTCCTTGACTCTGTTCAGATTCTTCTTGGTGCTCTCCTGCGTCTTCAGCATGTAGCTGTCTTACCTTACCTGTTTTCAGCCATCATTTAATTCTACTCAGTTCCATGGCAACAATTTTCCAAAAGGAGGGTAATCCATGTATTCTACTTCAAGTTCAGTCAATTCAAGCTCCCATTTCCTGTTTCTCTTCAGTATTTCCATGCAGATAAGTTCATTTTCCAGGAGGTGCTGACCAGACGCCTTCACAACTCTGCAAATACAAAAGATGAATGAATAAAAAGAATTAGGAGGCAAAAATGAAAAGGAATCATTTGTTTACAATACCTTGTGCTAAACCTCGGTAATTAACTAATTCTCCAGAGAAATGCACTGTGGTCGCACAGTAATACGAAAAAGCCTTTTTGGTCTAGTTTAATAGTCTGTATTTTTATTCATCAATTTAATTTCAACAATTAAGTGATAAATGTAACTTTGATGATCTTATTTCCAAATTGCTGAGGCTGTGTTGATTCAAAAAAGAAAAACTCAGTGCTGATCCACAATCACATATTACAGTTCACATCAGCATTCCCCACAAGTGGATTTATTTTTAGTGGTGCACCTCGATAGTCACACAGGTCCATCACAAATAGATTCACCAAACCACCAGTAATGTTAACATTACTTCCATAAACTCTGCATTCTTTACTTCAACCTCTTATTTCACTACTTAAAAGGCTTGTTGGCCTCATACAAACATTCATATTTTAAAATGCACTGAGAGTACAGCCTTTACTGTGGTTTGAGCTTTAACAATACGTGCCTAAGATTGCTCTTCTGACTGATAACAAACAGGGTCAGTGGAGAGAAAAATGGGTTAGCCACAGCATGCAATTAAGGCAATAAAGTAACATAGACAAAGTCACAAGCACTACTTAACATGTAAACAAACAACCTCGTGGGGCCAAAACAGAAGCAGTCCATCTCCCACTTCTTTAAAAACAGACTAAAGACCATTAACTTTGAAGGATTTAACTTGTTTTAATGGGCTTTAATTATTATTGGTGATAATTAAAAGGGATGACGCCACCTTTATGGGGTCAGCACCCATAATTGCCATGTGTGACACAAGCCTTTATTGTCTCCCTCAGATACACTGTAAAATGTTTAATGGCCCTAAAGTGACTTTGGGTGACTTTTGTTGTAGTAGTATAGACTTACTCTGAGCCACACAGTAACAAGTCATCACAGTTTATGATTATAGCTATTAGTACAACTGGTCTGTCAATCTTATCATTAGTGTCAATTGTATCATTAGTGTGAACCTATCTTCACCAATGTAAAGGATTGGTGTTTACCACAGTGTAAGTGATGTATGAATGAAGTACGTGGGAGAACACAGGAGGACTACAAAACACACTGGTCATATACCTAGTCAATCAAATTGAGTCTAACACACTGCACACAGCTATATGTCCAAGTGTCACATGTAAGGGTCAAAGCTAGCGGGTGATGCAGTGCAAAATTGGTTAGATAGTTAGAAGGACATTATTGATCTCTATCCGTCTATGAGCCCTTATCTTGATTACTAATTAATCACAGCAGCTAGCTGTGCACGACCAGGCAGCAGCATTCACAATACACAGAACAGTGCAGCATTAATAAAAACTGGCTCAATGCAGTCTGTCAGCAAGTCAATCAATTGCATAGCTGCCTAATTGATAAGAGCATACGCAATGTTTTTTTGCAGAAAATGATCAAACGCCAGCTGTTTTATTTTGATGGTCTGTCGTCTCAGATTGTCATCAACACAACACTGGCTTTTGTAGTAGCTACATTAGCCAATAGCAAGGTATACGCATTACAATGAGCCTTGTATTGCAGCCTCTTTTAGCGTTGTAAGGTTAGCGTTAGCTAAAATACCTCACATACTGCAATTTAAATATGCGAGCTAGCCGCATATGTTTGAAGCTAGCTAAGCTACAAACCAACTAGTTAGCATCGTAGCAAGCTAGCTAATTTGCGTTTATTACATTATCCCAAGCAGCTGAGAACGTGCACAAAACGTTAGTTATAGCAGGCTAAAGGCACGGGGCAGCCAAGCAGCGTTTGGCTACAAAAGAGAGGTGATTAGGTGCAGATGTTTCCCCCTCAGAAATTCAGTGGGGCTGTGAGTTAATGGGTTAGCTAGCATAAATAACGTATACTGGCAAGAGACTTGGTGTGGGTAACGTTACTGCATCAGAAAATTATGATCACGCAGCCTGACATTTTCCTTGAATAAACAGAGCTAACGTTTACCAGGGAGAGGCAAGTCAGTCAGGCGACAGGCTAGCTAACATACTCCCAATGCATACCTGAAAACGTAGCAATACAAGGCCCCTCGAAGACTGAAAGGCTGTTTTGTGACAATCCCGCTGCTGTGGCAGGAAACCCCAGTCTAGAGTCGACTGCTCCGCCGCTTTTCCCTCACCCTTTTGAGTCCAGACAACCCCGACCAGCGGCGGCGAAGTCGGGGGGCCCGTCACGACACTCAGATCCTGGGCCTTTCTTTCGATTTCCCCTTTTTTTTCTTTTGTCCTCACCTCCAAAAATGATGAGAGCAGAGCACAATCGGGGTGCCTGTAGGTCCCGTAGCCAGTGAGGTCCATACACCCCCGCCCCCTCCCCTCTTGTTCCCTCGCCTCTCTCTCCCTCTTTCACACACCGCTTAGGTGATTCCACCTATCTCGAACTAAAATTAAACACATTGCCATCTCACAAGCCTCCACTAACACATGAAGACCTCAAACGTCAGTTTCCGTCACCAAATTGCATTTGCATGCCTTCATCAGTAGCTCAACCTATTCGTTTTCCTGTTAGACTACTGTTTTTTTTTCTTGCAACAGAAAGACCGCCTTGAAAATGCATACACACTCATATTCCTGCACCCCCTCCCTCATCTCTCTCCATCACATCCCTCCAACTCCCCTCCCTCTCTGAAGCCTTTGCTATTTCACTGCTTTTTCACCAATTTCTACCATAAAATCTAAGATTATAGTAATATTGCAAATTACATTTTTTTCATGTCTGGGCTTAGCGTTGTATCACAGCTCCTTTGTTCTTATTTCATCTCAAGTGAAAATGAATTAGGGTAGCCTAATGAAGCCACCAGGGTACAAAGGCAATATGGAGAGGAGACAGGGTTGAATGGAATGGAAGATTCTGTCTGAAATGAATAAGTCAATAACAGATAAAAGGCAATTTGTGAGCAAATAAGTATGCCTGCATTAGAGGAAGATTGCAGTGCGATGGATGAAGCTAGTTAAGTTTATTGTGGTCTCTTAATGCTGAAATGCAGACCCATTGTACACACAGTGCAGCTATATTGGAGGGGGTGGGGGGTGTTTCACAAAGAAAAGCCATTGAAATCATTACCATGATATCTAGCCATTGGTTAATGTTTGACACGACACGCTCAGAACATCATCATGGCCAAAACAACAATGGAGGTGCTACAAACAGAATCCCATTCCCATTACATTTATTGTGTTGTCTTTGCCGGAGCTTATCAGCACTCACACAGGGCCAGTGAGTGCAGTGCAGACCCACTCACATGCTCCTATACCATCATAATGATATGCCCTATGCCCCCCATCCATGGTGCTGCACTTTTAATGTACTGCTGTGCACACACACACACACACACACACACATATTCACCACGACATAAACATGCACATACAAAAACACACACATATACACACACGTTCACTACGACATAAACATGCACATACAAAAACACACACACATACACACATGTTCACTACGACATAAACATGTACCTTACAAAGACACACACACACAATCACAAAACCCAGTATGAACACCCACAAACAGCATACACATCTGTATGCAGTCACTCACTTAACCTGTCAATCACAAGAGTAAAATCTCTCCCAGTTTCTAAACAACAGTTCAATACATTTCATTCCCTTGCAGATACACGTCTATTTCTATCATAGTTGCCATAGCAACTGCATCACAGAGCCTTAACTGTGGATAATTTTCAGGCTACGTATCTACACTTGGTTTTTTACATGTGCGATTTCATGCAGACACTGTTGCTGGTGCAAATCTTCAACCATGAATCACTTGCAAGCAGTTGTGTGCTTGTATTGCCACCAAGTCGAAGTAAAAGAGCTGAGAGGCGAGATAAAGGGCATTGACACTCTGAGCCAGCGAGTCAGCCAGCCAGGCCTATCCAATCAACAGGAACGCCTGCTGGGATACACACAGACTCTCTCCATCACGGACAAGGTCACAAAATCTTCTACAGAGGAGGCTCAAAGCACACACTTGTAAAGTAAGCAACCAGTTTTGAACAAGCTTAATGTCATCCACATCTTTCTGACACACACAGTCCTACAGAGCTGTTCTGTTGCGTTGCCAAAGTTTGATGCTTTTTACAGACAATGCACCATTGCAACCACATACTGCAAGTTCAAGTCGGCTCTTTCACCGTAGTTACAGAGAAATTATTCCAATGAACACGTCCTTTAAGTGTATATCTTTCAATCTGCTGATAGGTTTTGTTTTTAAATTGTGTTAGTCATTTTTAAGACACACTTTGAAAATTCAAAATTAGAGAGCCTGCACTGACTCGAAAAACCTCTGCAATATAAATCATTCATAGATTTTTTCATATAATATTGATATTTTGAGCTTATAGTGAGAAAACAATGTTTTCTGCCTGAAGAGGACTCAAGCTTTCGTTATGGATTGATCGTCTATGTGCAGACAAGTTGAATAGTGCCCATGTTGGTTTTGTTGTCTTATTTGGTTATGGTTTTCAATTTAAAATGATGATAAAATATGGGAATATCAATTTTATTTGACTTCCATCACACGAAACATCTCAAGGCTGTAATGCATTGTGTAGCTGATGGCTGATATTGTCATGACTTGTGTCCTCTCCAGCACAGAATGTACTGGAAGGAATGGCTGAAATATTATAAATCCTTGAATAAAAATAGAGAACTAAACCATGCGTTGACTACATTATGTATAAGTCCTTCACTTTTGCAAAGTCCAACAAAACCCAACTTGTGAATATACTACACGAGAGCTGTTGCATGAGACAGAACAGTCTGCATTTCCATTTTACAAGAAATCTGAGCAAATACCTGCACTCAGTAATATGTAGTGAATATGTAAGCCCTTACACAAAAAGGAAGTGCATTGTCCTTGAATTGTCAAAACTAAACATTTCACATCAGGGCAAACATTTACATATAGTTCATTACAGTGTGTCTGTCTGGTTTTCTCCAGAAGGTCTACAATGTCTGCAGGCCGGAGACGCAGGCAAGTTGGATGTCACTCAAGCAAGTGAATGGGTAACTAAAGCTCAGCTGGAACATAGCTCTATAACCTGAGTGCATGGAGAGAGGAACACTGGATAAGTGCCTGCGCTGTGTGCTCACTGCTCACAATCTGCTGTTAAGTGTCATTTTTATGTGAAGGTGTGAGGCTAGTTAGAAGGTTCTTTCTGCTGCTGATTATGCCTGTGGATATAATAACTAATAATGACATCATTGTGAATGCTGCTCCTTGGATAATGTTTGTGAGAATCACTTGTTCCCACAGCAGAACAGTCACTACTGGGGAAACAAATGGCCCTTAAAATATATTGTATATTATATTGGTGTTAGTTTCATGTGTACACTAATAACAAATATTCCTTCCCACCTACTATTTTATTTATAGGTATATATATATGTGTGTATGTGTGTGTGTTTGTGTGTATACTAAAACATACAATGTAGCCATTACTATGGCAGTGTTCTTAGAATTAAATAGGCTTTGATTTTGGGGGTAAAATAGGTGCTGAAAAAAATAGGCACCTCAGATGTCAAAGTTCAGTCCAAACTAAATACTGGCCTGGACAACATTAGCATCCTGCTGCATCCAATTCATACAGCAACAATCAGTGACAAAGCAGCAGTGATTTGCAGTTTCCTCGATGACCACAAGGAGTCAGAATCATCCAACAAACATGCAGCTGTGATCTAATGCTCAGAAGCTGGCCTCGTGTTGCAGCAGTAGGCTGAATAAGATGAAAAATAGAAGCTCATATTATTTTGTCCGAAATCCCACTTCATCAGTCCTTTTGAAGTGTGTCCAAGTTGTTCTTTGGTACAATTTCACAGTCTTTGATTCTTTTTCATCTGGAGTGTCATACAATATCACAATTAGTGTCCCACGGACATTAAGTGTTATATCAGTAGAGTTGGTCCAGCTTTGACAATACATGGTTGAAAACATAATTCTGAAGATGCAGAGAAATGAGATCTTGAACTTTGATTGCGACTAGGTGTGGTGCCCCTCTTACAATCTCAGTGAAACTCTCCTAGATCAAAGAGCATGATGCAGCTCGGTTGAAACACACTTGAAACAGCTCCAACTCTCAATCTGTGACCTTAACAGAGTCTGATGATGCAAAGATATATTTCCGTCAAAGGGACATAATCAGTATTCACTCTGTCCACCACTCTAACAGCGATTGTCCCCATCCAACAAGTGATATTTACCAAATCTGGTTGTCAAAGAGCATAAAAACATACACTGCAGCTGTCCCACTCAAACATACAAACATATATACTCACTTCTTTGTGGTCCTTCGCTTGTTCACCAAACATGAAAGCGTTGAACTGATCCACAGCACTGTAGGTATCAGTGGCCAGCAGGGAGCGCTCTTTCCTAAAGACCCTAACCGCTCTCATATAACTCTCTCTCACACTGAGGCCGGCTGTCACACTCTCTTCGTATCCTAGCAACCTCAGAACCCTGCCTCCAATCACTACGGATACCGGGAGGGATGGAGGGACAGTGTGAAAGAGGCAGAGGGGGAAGAGGAGGAGGAGGAGCTGGCTAGGACTCAGCATCCCAAGCAGCAGAACTGAAAGTGTGCAAGGTAAAAAGTTGATGCAAGGGTTTCAGAGGTGGATCATGTTGGAGGGTGGGGGTTGTGGGCGTCTGAGAAGGAGTGTGAATCATGGAGCCAAGGTTCTCAGGGACACACTGAGATCATAATTCAAATCAGCCATATTACAGAATGTGAAGTGGAGAAGAGTGATTGCTCCAATTAAGACTGTTTGTCTTGAGGGCCCCCTTTGCTTAGCCTCCACCGCTCAGGGGGGGGGGGGGGGGGGGGGGGGGGGGGGGGGGGGGGGGGGGGGGGGGGGGGGGGGGGGGGGGGGGGGGGGGGGGGGGGG
>JAVQJL010073159.1:0-64853 GCA_036024295.1 Nannoperca obscura | reverse complement strand
ACATATTTAGATATATTCTCCACAGTTATGTTATATATATATATATATATATATATATATATATATATATATATATATATATATATATATATAGTTATGTATACATACATTGTATGTATAGATATACTTGTTTTATTTATGTATTTGGTAATTTGTAAGAACCTTTGATAATCTCGCCGGGCAATGTGGGATTTTCTATTATAATAATAAAAATCTAATGAACGAGGTTTATGGCTGCACTAACATCTCAAATACAATCTCAATTACTGGCGAATTCCCTGTTTCTAAACGACAGTAATGGAAGCATTTTCGGAGAGAGCATAATGATGCACAACTTTCTCTCTCCCTGAGAAAGACGTCTCTCTGACATGTTATCAAAATCAGAGCATGTCTAAACCACGTGAAGCAGGAAAAGGCTTATTGGAATACAATAGCGCTATTAGCCCCTTTGGAATACATTTCACTTTTTTCGTAATGCATTAGCCGGTCGCCCTACTGAGAAATTAATCATGCGTTTAAAAAAAAGAATTGCTTGCGTGACCTCGAAAGGTCAAACCAGGGAGAAAGATAGAGAGAGAGCTCAAAACATAATAAATTAAGAGCTACAACACTAAGTGAGCTTGAGACATTTAACATCAAATCTGTCAATAAATAAAACATGCCCCAGGTGAGTTATTACCATATTGAAATACATCACCTCCTTTCGCAAAACGCACTGGAGCAAGCCTGAGTCACCACACAGCATCGATTTCATTTTTATTATAAAATGATTTCCCCCCGAAAAAAATGAATTTTAGTTGGACTATTTAATCATGTGTGATTGGTTTTATAAAACAGTCTTTTTTCCCCCCTTTTTTTTTTACAATATTACTTTCTTTCCTCCTACTCCAGTCCATGTTTTATTTAAAACTGAGACACAATATAAATTCTGTATTTAACCACGTGCCATCGACATATTCCAGCATATCCTGTAACAACCCACCAGCGTTTTTATTAATTTATTGTGGATTTAAAGGCAGATGTAGGCTACAATATGGTGCACAGTCGCCCTGCATGCCCCAGTTTTAATCCTTACTTAATGCCGCACGACTTTTACTGAATGGAAGTCTTCTGCTCGTCTGCAGTGAAGATTTACTGTGCATTACAATTAAAACGCATCTCAGATCAATTGGAGAAAAATAATAATGACGATTATTGACGTTGTTTTTTTAAGTCCGCCCATTCCACTTGACGAGGAAAGAACGTATGGTGGATTTGGAGAGGGGGGGGGGGGTTGTGAACGCGTGCGTGTGCGCGTTCCGCTGTGCCATCACCATGCACCTCTCTCTCCTGTTAGATCTGTTTTATTGCAGTATCGATACACTAATGATAATAAAAGAATGCCTACATATTTTTCTCAATTAATCACAGTATTAGTCTTTATCAAATGTACACATTTAGCCAATAACAGCATGTCATTAGGCTGCATTGACACACACTGCATCATACAGCCAACTTCAAGCAATGGCCCACTGCGTAAAATCAAACAACTGATTTTTGTGTATTAAATAATTTTGGTACATTTTCGTTGAAATGTCACCAGCATACACCGCATATGTGTAATATTCATAAGGTGGGCATGTATAGAGTCATCTTTGTGATTGAGCTTTTATTTATCATGTTTCTATTTCTTTAGTGTTCCCACGCAGACGCAGTCCTGTGAACGACGCCGTCCTCAGTTTGTTAGCTCGCCTGAGGCGGTTGTACCAATTAGCACGGCAGACCAACCACTAGATTCCCGTATTTCATCGAAGATCTGGAACATTAGCCAGAGTGAATTATTGAAACATTATTTAAAAAAAACAACAAAAAAACCCAAACACATGATGCAATGTTCAGAGAAGCTGAGCGTTTTTATCAACCATAACTGCACAAGGGGCCTTAAATCGGCTATAATTAAATGTCTAGGCCCCACAGGAGTTTATTTATTTATTTTTGTTTTTATTGTTTTTTTATTATTATTCAAGAAAAAGTAATGAGTTTGTTCAAAATAATTAATTTGACAATAATGTAATGGAGGCAAGCTACATGAAAGGGAGGTCAAAGATTAAAGTATGTTTCGCTTTTTAATCCCTCTAATAACTTAAAAATCCAGACAGCAGATCAGATTGTTTTGTTTGTGGGCTGATTGGTGTGAGCGGTTTGTGCAGAAGTGTGGGTGCTTGTGTGTGTGTGTGTGTCACTGATTCCTCTTCAACTATTAAAATGGTGTAGGTGTTGCATAATGACATACAATCAAACACACAAAACAATAATAAAAAAAAAAGAACAACTGGAGCAGTTTAGAAAGACACTAAATCACTATAGAAATATGAAAAAAAAACAATATAAGAATAAGAACAATACAATTTGCAAAGTGGCTGAACTCGAACCAGACTGATTGCAGGTTAATGTGAGAGTAGGTTAACAGCAGTACAGGCTCCAAATCTGGAACTCCAGAGAGGTCAGTCAGAGACTCTCACCAACAGTGTGGGTATAGCAGCATGTCTGTAATAAAATACCCCTGCAGTGTTTCGAAGAAAAAAACAAAAACATCTTACTTAATTTAATCAAACTGACTCCACTTTAAACCAGACAAATCTTCCTCTGAGACAGCAACTGGTGGTGTAGTGTGTCTCTGCACACACTCTAAATGAAGCAGACCAGTAAAATAAAGCACAGTTGAAAGGATATATATATATACACATATTTATGAATCTCTTTAGTATAATTTCTGATATTCAGTTATTGGTACCTTGTTGTACTTGATTTTATTTAATCTCCTTTACCATTTCTTTGATATTGCTATAATAACCCTAAAACCACAGTGTCTCTGCTATAGAGTTTATAGTAACCATGTCACACTCAATATTATGTTTACACAGTATTATGTTTTAATATCCTCATGGTGTCAGTCCCATGATCACTTTGATTTTGCGGTGACATTTGGACCGTGGGATATTCCATGAGTGACTTTGTGAGGGACGGAGTGAACATACTGTACATTCAGAGCTGCTGGCAGATGCAGCTTTACTTACTGAATGATCCGGGTTTGTAATTAAAGGCTTGCTTGACTTTTAATGACCTCTGAACACAAGCAAACTTGTGGAAGTTGTTCTAAGTGGAATGAGTAATGAGACGTTAACAGTGAACACTGAGCTGAAGCCAATTAGCTCCACTGCAGACAGACTGCTGGGCGCTACAGTGTGCTTTAAAGGCAAGCAGAGAGCCTACAAGGTCAGAGGGGGCAGGGTGCAGAGTGTGTGTGTGTGTAAAAGAGAGAGTGAGAAGAGAGCACACAACATGCCTGAAGTTGTTTGCATTATATTGGATAAAGAATTATATAAATGTGTTATATAACATAAGAAAGTAAAGAAAACACAAAGTATTTGATAAAACATGTGATTTCCTGTGGTGTTTTTCATTCAGTTCCCACTGTGTTCCTTATGAAACCCTTCTAAAACACTAATTTGTATAGCATGTCTTACCAAAGTGAGTAGTGGTGAAGGTGGTGCTTCATTTTGACGTGTCAGAGTATAGATCTGTGAGGTGCAGAGTGGTATTTGACTTTTACAGTTTCCACCACAGGGATGGACAACTTACTACAAAAACATTACAGATGCCAGCCTTTAAAAGCACGGCAAAACATGTCATATCCATTCTAGTGAGGATTTAGTTGGCTTTATTGTGTGGTGAAAGTTTCATTATCATATTTTCATAATAGACTTTGGAGCCAAGGGTGTTTAGACAACATTTTGTTGTTCCTATATTCAAGTGCTTGTGGGAAGGCTCTGATATCAACCCTTGCCGGGAAATCTATTAAAAACTTTATGGTAGAAAATTGTCGGCTGTAATGTAACGTATGCCATACAATTTGACGTTAATGGGCTAAAACATGTTAAACCACTGGTTTGGTTCTTTAGACGTTTTATCTTCTGAAGCTCATATCAATGTTAGAATGTCGGGTGTGGGCTGCATTTGTATGTGTTTATAAGCATAATTTCTTATAACATAAAGATAGGATTTAGCAATACATACCTGAGTTGAATGTTTTTACATTTTATGGATTTACCTGATGTTAAGCAAAGCAACTTAAAACTAGAAAATAAATAGGTAACAGGGAAGAGCAGTGAGTCGTTCAACCTCAGTCCTGTGGTCAGGTCCTTCAGCTGCTTCATGAGAGTGTTGGTGACACAAACTTGGTAAAAGTTGGTTGAATTATGGTTAACAGCATTATGCAGCACTAATACATACAACTTGTGTTTTGGATCATGTTTTTAAAGGGAGGAAAAGAGAGATCACAGGCAAGCGACACACCATACAAGACTATTATCTCACGTCCAAGAGAATCATTCAGTTCTCTGTGGGGTGTCAAAGCGACACATCTCGGCGGGGAGAAGATAACTAACCGAGATGATCTCACAGTATCGCGGCTTAATTTTCTTTACTGGGGAATATTCGGCGGTAATGTAACTTAAATAGGCCATTGTGGAGGAAACTGCTTCGTTTTATATGGGACATAAAATCATGGAAACTCACCAAAAAGGAAGATTGGCACTTAGGCCTGCACAATGTGTTAAAATGGATTCTGAATGAATTACCACAAATGTCGTCCCATAAGGCCTGTACTCAGAATTTCTTTGTTCTGTGTGTCTGTGTGTGTGTATGAAAGCATATTTTTCAACACAGACTTCAGTTCCTCGTTGTTATTAACCATGTACTCAGATGTGAAGTCCTTAAATCCTAAATGATACGAGCACATTTGCAAAGAAAAGGAATGATTCATTGCGTGAAAGTAATTGTCTCTCTTCTTGTATTTCTTGTGTGAGTCTGTGTTTGTACATTTACATTTTGCTGAAGCTCATGCAGCAACTAACAGGTAAGAGTTGAGTGTGTTACTCAAGGGCACATAAGCTGGACTTATTCCAGCTATGGCTGGGATTGAACTTGCAACCTATTGGTTACAGAAAGGCCTCTGCAAATCAATCAACAAGACATCAAACATACGTAGACACCCCTGTTCACATACATTTGTGTACTTTTGGTTTGGGGTTGTTTTTCATGGTTTCCATCAGTTCTAATTAAGGCGATCTTACTGCAACATCATCTACTGTTATTTTAGTGCACTTGCAGCTTGTGGCAGCGGGTCCTTTACTGTTTCAACATGACAGTGACCCCGTGCACAAAGCAAGGCCCGTAAGCAAATGTTTTTCACGAGTTTGGTGTGAAAGAATTTGACTGGCCTGCACACAGCCATGACCTCAACTCCATCCAACAACTGCAGGATAAATTCAAATGTCGAGTCAGGTGCCAAAATGTGGTGGAAGGAGTGGAGATAGTATATTATGGTAGCATTTTACTGCCCACTTTTTTGGAGTGAGATATTCCACAATCACATATGAGCATAATGTCCCTGTGTCTACATACTGTTGGACATTATATTACTCTATACAATTGATACATTCATGTGTCTCGTCTTTTCCACTTCTCCATGTTTTGGACTTGTCTGTCCATCAGCCCAAGTAAACAAGAGCTATGTTAATGTGAACGTTAAGGGCTCTATTAGTGCTGCAGACAGGATGCGGAACAACCGGGGCTTTTTCTATTCGTCTATTATTAATGAGGACTGGAGGTTAATCTATTGCTTAATCACCAGGCAACATAGAGAGTGATGCAGAGAAACAAGGATAGAAGGGGGGGGGGGGGGGGGCGTAAAGAGTTGGTTTTCCACAGGAATCAGGATGCAGTAAAAGAGAGGAGGAAGACCTCATCACCTATGATATCAACCAATGTGGATGTGTAAAAGCCTCTGTAATTGTCCCTGTGACAATTAGTTATAACATGAGATCATCCCATTAGTGCACCACATTCTTTTTTTGGTTTAAAACCCACCACACTGCCAGAGACAACAAGCACATATAGGCTGGAGTAACTGAAGTATACCATGTGCCGCCCTTTAGTGTGTAGATGTGAGCATTGATCATTCTAACCTTATATGTGAAAGATGGATGATTGACAGTATAAAACAAAACGTCATACGTATTCCTGCATCAGCAGGTTTTTTCCCACTATGTCAGGGAATACATGCTTGAGTCCCAGCATGTGTTTGTGTGTATACGTGTGCGTGCTAGTGGCGCGTGTGTCGTCACGGTGTCACATCAGTGTGGTCCTCGCACCCCAGACCAGCTTTAATTGTGTAATCCTGTGATCTGGCTTGTAATCCACTCAAACATACAGTACAAAATCAGACAACATCATCTCTGCCAGATTATACGGTGTAGAGTTGATCTCTATTATTGCTTATATGTTCTTAGAAAATAGAAAGAAAAAATATACCGTTCACTGATACAACTTAACATCTACTAGTAGGATGCCGGGTTAAAAAAAGCCAATAAAACAAATCACAAAATGTATTAAACTGCTTTAAATTCTTCCACTTTGGTGTATTTTTCATGTATCTATGATGTGCAAAATACACACAGACAGACTTTCTGCACTTAACAGCGACAAAGTCAAGTTTTTTACATTTAGTTCCAGCTGTGGCCTGTTGGACAAACAGATTCCCAAATAATCATCCTTGTTGTAATGATGGAAACAAGAATATCCCTCTGTTTGGACAAAATCGCTCAAATTAAACACCCCATGTCATTATAAAACAATTTAAAAACAAAATATGGAAAAATTTGAAATCGGATACCAAACCCAAGCAAGAGCAGTCCTCTGGGAAGAACCAGATCCCACTTCACTGGCAATTAATGTTCAAACACACAAAAAAAGCAGCACTTTTATTTTTCAATTATTTGATTTTTAATTATTTGATATTTGTCTTAAATGCAGTTCTGCTCAAGGGCTCACCATTATAGATAGAGGCTGGCTTTTAAAGAGGGGCCACCGGGCAAAATGGTAAACAACAGAATTAAATGGTAATAATTATTGTTCCAGAAAATAATTATTGTTCAGCTGCCTATCTGCTCTGGTGTTTAAATAACAACAAGTATTAGGTCTTTTTTTTCTTTCTGTGAGTCTACAGTATGTGTGTACGTGTGTGTGTTTGAGGATGAGGTGGCTTAAGTTGAATCACATATGCAGGACACAGATAGCTGCACACAAGAGGCAAGCACAATGACACACACACACACACACACACACACAAGCAAACAGCTGGAGATTAAAGCACACACAGCAGGTTTTTCAGATAACAAATAATACATACAGTACAGCGTGTTTTAAAAAAAAAATGTAATCATTTTTATAACCAAAAATGTTACTCAAACTCAGTAATTGAGCATTTTGATTACTTTTAGTTACTTTGTGATTAATTTGGCCTATTTTTATGGTATAAAAGTACGAGTACATATTGTAAAAACTTGACAAAGTTTGGGAATGTATATAGATTTGATTATGTACATTGTTTGACAGTTTTAGAACAACTGAATCTAATAGATATTTTATGTTCATCAGTGTCAGTTTTTCTACTGAAATAATTACAAATGTATCTGTAAAGACTTTTCACAAACAAAACATACCTTGTGTCTTTGACACAACAACCTCTGCTCTTCCAAACAGGATCATAGCTAGCACATATGGGTGGATTTTACATCTGTATTGTTTTTGATGTGCTAATCCCCAACATTAAAAGTCAGCATCAAAACAGCTCTTATTATTATTATTGTTATTATTATTCTGCCTGATCTCTTGCTGAATTACTGCTGATCCACTGATGCGTAAATACCCTTCTACAACTGTGTGAACTGAAGGATTACCGACAGGGCTGGAGGAGACGTGCGGGATATGTGACACTGATCTGACAGCACTAATGACAACAGAAACCTGAGTCTATACTGTTTTGCATGGTGACATCCCAACAGGCTTGAGTCACTTGTGCAAACTGACAAACACACATACAACGCATGCTCGCTGACATAAGTACATACACAAACACACTGTGCATTTTTAATACCTACACAAATATTAGACGATACAAGATGTTTTTCATGTCTATTTTTGGTGGATTACTATTTCCCCTCAACATTAATGTAATCTATTTTTCACAACCAAATGACAGATGTTATGAATAAAAACATGTTTAATCCCAACATGGGACACCTACTGATGTTCATTCATGTACAGTACATTATCTTTATATAATTACAAGACTTGATTACATTTTAGAGTGATAATCAGGGCAGTTATATATCGTATACAGTACCTTAAATAAGAATGGATATTGTTGTAAACCTGTTTCTGCACATTGGTGTGGCATTAAAATATGAGTGAGTAACTTCAGTCTACATGTTAATGCCTTAACATACAGTAAAACTTCTACATGGTTGCCATTCTGAAATTGTCTACAGGTTGACACATATGATAGCAATTTACTGACACACTGTGGCCTGATGTCAAGTTAGTTTTATTTATTTAGCCCAAAAACATTCTGTACATGTAGCAGTATGACCCTAAGGACCACAATACCGTCTATTGGCCAGTTGTTCCACCATTTTGGTACAGACTAAAATATGTACATAAATTCATGGTCCCCAGAGGATAAAGCCTAGTGACTTTGGGTATACTATGACTTTTCCTCAGGCACCACTAGGAGGTCACACTTATTCAGTTAAATAGCTTGACATCTATTAGATAGAATGGCACAAAAACATTCATGACACTGACATTGGTAATCCCTTGACTTTTTCTCAGGCACCACAAGCAAGTCAAAGTTTTGGTTTAGAGTGAAATGTCTCAACAACTATTGGATGGGATTGTCATGAACTTTGGTACAGATATTGAAGATCCCTAGAGACTAAGTTCTAATAATATGATGGCGGTTTCTTGACTTTCGATCAAGAACCATCATCTGGTCAAAATTTCAATGGGTCCAAAGTTTTTGATTATGACAATACCTGCCAAACTTCTGACATACCTCTCAGTTGTACTTTGTGTTGCTAATGGGCTTAACTAAGATGGTGAACCTGGTAAATAAAATCTGTTAAACATCGCTGTAGACTCTTAGTCTTGTCCCCCACAGTATGCCTGATTGCAAACTAAAACAATGGCCTATCCCAATTGGCTGGAAAATGGTGAATCTCTTGAAGGTCAAAGAGTCAGAGGGTCAGATTGGATGCTACAGGGTAAATAAGGAGAGATTTATTCACAGGTGAAATTAAACATATTTTATTCTCCTCTTTTGAATTGAAAAATCCTCCGACTCTAACGTTCTAATGTACAAAGCATTTACACCAGAGGATAATTTCCTCATAATCACACCTGAATAGTTAATAGCAAGAACTGGATATTTCTGTCCAACACTCAACACAGAGAGAAAAACTGTAACATGTTAATTTTAGTTCCAGTTGTCCTGAGCTGCCCTGCATTTGACTCATCAACTACTCTTCTTTTACCAGCTTCCACTCTAAAACATGGATTAAAAATCATAGCTGAGAGCATAAATATGTTTGTGTCTTTGGCGTGTGTATTTGGCTGTTATCAAATCCCCACAGCATATTACACTTACAGGGGCTCTGTGCACTAAGTAAGAACCACAGAGTGTAAAATTGACAGATGGGGCTATTTGGGTTTCCTTAAGTGCTCAGGGACACTCACACACTTTGGGTGGGTCTCTTGTCATCAGTCGTGATTTACTTATTTTAAGAGTAAATCCCCCCCCTTGCCATCCTCACTCACCCTCTTTTCATCTCTGAGATGAAATTAAGAGCAACATGTTGACTTCTAAATCTAAATATTAAAAACATATGCGGTCCATTAGCATAGTCCCCAGATGTTGTGGTGGCAATCCCAGGCCTTCTGCCATTCTGATTGGCCCAGAAGTTTAATCATGAGAACGATAATGCAGAGCATTAGAAACAATGAAAGTGCTCTGTGTGCTGGGAACAGGAAGTTGCACATGCAAATACAGATGTTTTAAAAAAAACTAACAGCTTAACATACAGTATAAAGTGGCACAGGTTTACACAGGATATAGCCAAAAGTATGTGGACAGGGATATTGTTTTGTCTACTTTGGGTCTTGGGCTGTTTTTCATGGTTAGAGCTAGGACCTTTAGTTAGAGAGACATTTAAAAATGCCTGTTGCTGTCATCTCTGATAGAAGTGTTTCGTTGCTGTTGATAACTATAAATTCTCATTTCATACTCTATTGTGGTGTTCCCCAAGGTTCTGTCCTGGGACCTATTCTGTTTGCCTTGGGAGTATAATAAGTAATTTTAAAGGTACTTCCTATCACTGTTATGTTCAGTTACACATTTTGGATGACAGATAAATTATTACAGCTCATAGCAGACAAATCAGAAGTTCTTATTATTGCCCAAGGGCAAGTAGACAGAGGATCTCAAATCTGTCCTATAACTTTTAAAAAGTTTCCAACACATTGGACATACTTCACAGTGAGTTGTAAATAATCATTGCTTTTTCAATGGTATTAATTATTAAAAGTATTATTGCAGACAGTAGGCTACACCAGATACTAAACAAAACAAGTATGAAATAAACAGCTATGCGAGCAAGTGTAAGCCCATATAGTTGTATGGATAATGTATGTTGGTTGATATGGAAAAGGACAAGCAGAAGTAAAATTCACAACAAAAACGTTCAACCCAACCAAGGGATTCATATTTTCTTTTCATTGTGTGCCTTATCGACGACACAAGGGCACAAGGGGTTACAGCTAACTTCAGCTTTTGTGTGCTAATAGCACTGTAAAGAAAATGCCGCAGCAGGTAGCCTAGGTTACCATATTCCATAATTATAAATAAATAAATAAATAGTATCTTAAAATTTGTAGTTTGTTTTAATGTTTGCCAGTAGTATATTGCCCAAAAACACAATTTTGTTGAAGATTAATTAAAACAAATGTTAAATCACATTTTATTAAATCTGGGAGTCACTATGGACCATGCACTAAGTCTGGACGTGAAATGTTTGTTTTATTCATGTCTTAAAGTTACATGTAGATGTTTATTCACAGTTTTATTTTATCCTGTCTAGACTATTTAAACTCCCACTTAACTTAGCATTATATCCCTGGATTAAAAGTGGTGACAAAACTACAAAATGTTTGAAGTCCTTTACAAAGTCTCCAGCATCAGTGCCTGACCTTACTAATGCTCTTGAGGCTGAATGGGAACAAGCCAAGTTTTAAAATATGGAAGAAAGCCTTCCCAGAAGTAAGGAGGCTGTTATAGCACCCATGGTTTTGGAATTAGATGTTCAACAATTGCATAATGGGTGTAATATTTATATTATATATATATATACAAGTACAGGGGAGACTTGCAAGGTCATGTGTTGCAAAAAGGCGATTTAAAATGGTTATTTTCCAGGCACAGTTTTAAGATGATCCTCTGAGTGTCTGATCTCTAAATGAACGCTAATGTTTAAATCCCTCTCTCCCTCTCCTTTTTCGCCTCGCTCTCTCTGATTCCAACCTGCTGGTAAACCTCTAAGTTGTATTTGAAACCCAGAGGCCACAAACAAGATATTTAAGAGAAAGTAGATCTGTAAATGTGCTGGTCTGATTTCTACGGGACCCAATAAGGCCCTTGCAGTTGTAACCATAAATATATAAGTACAAGGATTATGCTTATTCTCATCTTTGCATTTGAGCCACAGCGGAAGCATGACAGGCCTCTGAGTTGTATTTGAATCACAAAGGGCATACACTCAGTTTAAGAGCATTTTAAAGCATTAGGAATGCTGATAGACTGTAGTGTTGTCCTGAAAAAAGACATGTCTGGTTAAGCAGACGTTTGTACAAGAGATCAATTAATAGCCTACAGAAAATAAAATGTAAGGTAACAGACAGGCAGACACATCTGCTAGTGTGTTACTGGCTTTATCAGAATCTATCTTTTGGCAGCTGTTTGTTCTAAGCATGTATGTAGAGTTGATCAGAACAGCACCTTGTACAGCACCTTGTACAGCATGTGCACACATTTGTGTGCACATGCTGTACATCAAGTATAGTATACTGCACGCGTGGTGTGGAAATGTAGTGTGAAATCTTGAATCAAGTTAATGTGTTGTTGCTGTAATGTTACAGTAATGTGATTACGTTTTTCAGTAATGAGTACTGTAACATATTATATGATTACAGATTTTAAATAACCTGCCCAACACTGTATACAGCCAACTAATACACTCATACTGACAAGCAAACACACAAGCAGTCGGATGACATATGGCTACAAACAGATGGTTGTTGTCATTATTAAACCTCACAGTTCCATTAAGACAGCTTATTAGTCACTAGTCACTTAGTCACTTATTAGCCCGCTACATCGGCCCTGAATAACTGACCAATAGCATACTTCAAGGCCATACGTAACTCAAGTCTATAGTTTGTATGTAAAATGTCAATGTTGGAGTTACAAGGTGTTCAACAAGAGAGAAGAGGAAGACACAAGGCTTTTTATAGGTCAAACAGACATCAAGTAATTTAGCTGCTGTACTGGGTGATCTGTGATCACAATGTACTTACCAAGGATATCAAATCACTCTCTTCCTGTCTCTGTGCATTTACAGCAGATTTAACATAGCATGACATCTGTATAGTGGAGTAATCGAGTTATAATGAGATCGGAGGTTTGGTCAGTGGCAGATTTCCATGCAAAGAGGTAAGGTCAAGTTTAAGCCTTTCTTCACCTTCTGAGATGTAAATAATCCCAGTGTGAGACATTTGATGTTTTTGTAATTGACACCTAGTTTTGCAATTAAAATGATTTCCTAACTAGTTCTAGAAACAGGGTAAAAACAAATACTTTATGGCAGAATATGGTATGGTTGGTAAAACAAAACAAAACAAAAAAAAACAGAATTTCTAAAACCTTCTTTTTACTTGTGATTAAACCTGTTGCAGACAATGTTGTTCAGCTGCTGATGATTTTCCATGCGAAGGTATGGATAATTGGGAAAGCAAGTACTGGAGATTTACTTTTCATAAACTCATGCAACAATACACATACATAAATTAATATGTGTGTCCACATCTTATAAATATAAATTAACTCTCCAAATGTAAGTAGAAAGAGACTGTAATTATTGGCCTCAGATGTTTCCATTATGGTCTTATTGTTGTGTGACATAGGTTTTCAGGATTAGGATTAAAAACACATGCGGTCCATGCACAGTCTTACAACTGCAGATTTCCACACATTTGATAAAGCCATGATTTGTCCTTTCTAGTTTAAAATACTACATTGTTAATTCAGTGTTAATGTCAATGTTCAGACTAGGGAGTATTATCGTTTAAAAGCCACAAACACTGAATCACAAATACTTTCCTTTTCAAAAATGTACATCAAGAAATTATTTGCTCTGTCACTGGCTTTGATGTTGTATTTCAGCACCATGGACAGAGACACAGTACAGAGCATTGAGAGGGATGACACTAACAAGTCCATGGTTTTCTGTGAAAGGACTTATCAGTACATGTACTGTGATTACCCCAGCTCCACCAACATATGGTGAGTAAGAGTAAGAAAGGTTGCCCAGACTTTCATCTGCCCAACCATGTTCATGTCCAGATCTGCTCGATTGATTGTGAGGAATCTTTCAAGGATACTTTAAGCTAATCGTAGATGTCTGTGATCTCTAAGGTTGAAGGAAATCTGTTAAATAAATTCTGCAAAGGAAACTAATTTCAAACCTTGAATCATTAATCTCATTCTTGCAGTGACTAGCCATAGCCTACGACCATACGGGATGGTTGGAACATGATTAATCACACACTGGTTAATCAAGAGTTTGCCTTTAGACTCCAACATCACCATGAAAGTCTGGTGCAATGCCTACATCACTTGCACTGACCCACCTGTTGGTCTCATGCACCATCTTACCCTCATTAGTGAGCAAGACCCCAATACTTGAGCTCCTTCACTCGGGGCAGCAACTTCTTCCTCTCTCTCCTCCCGAATGGAGCACTCCACTATTTTACCAAAGCTTCAGACTTGGAAGTGCTGACTGATTGAAAAACCTCTTCACCCTCAGCTGCAAACCATTCCAGCACACAGTGACAGAAGACTAGGGTCTCAGAGAATTGGTTAGTGAATATGGTGAGCAATAGTGTGTATTGTCACTGGCTCGCAGGGCAAGCCTACATTTACATAATTTGAGTGTTTTGCTAAAATGGGCTTGTAGATAAATGATAAGTAAAGGGGTATACTGAGAAAAGAAGCTAAAGCATAGATTATTAAACATTTAATGGTTACACAACATAAATAAATCCAGCCTCTCACCATGGGATGCAATGTCATTATAAAATGCAACTAGTTAAGTCACAGATGGGGAGTGGATGGAGTTGGTGGCAGAAAGAGGCCTATGACCCAGTTTAGATCTCACTGAAAAAACATTATAACTGGAGTCACAAAAGAAATATTTGTGATGCATTTTCCAGTGTTGTGAATTTCACTAATTCCACTAGCTCCATTATGAAAACACTTAAAACTCCACTTATTTTACTGCAACCTTTGAGAAAACCTAGGGTGGTTTCTAGTCTTTCACTCCTTCCATCTGTGTCACTGGGCGTTCCTTCTGAACCCTTGGAGAGGAATTATCTGATGTGTGACATCGCTTACTCTCCCCCATGTTCCTCCTCCTCTTTCCCTCCGTCCTTTCTCTGTCACGTCACACAGCGTGTCCTGCGGGATCCGGGAAATGATTAAGGAAGACAGTTTCAAATACCTTTCACGTCTCTCCCTGATGGCACCACAAAGTAGGTGGGCATGGTGAAGGTGGGATTTGGCAAGAGTAGAATGCCAAGCTGCCTTCCAGAGACAGGAGATAACGTGAACACTTTAGTGTATCTGTATTGATGTGTGTGTGTTTGTGTGTGTATGTATGTCAAGTGTGCATGCAGGGGGAGGAATGACTGGAGGTTTTTCATTAGTGGATACAAGTATCTGTCGATAAGTGTGTGTGTGGGTTCATTCACTAGTGCTTGCAGGGTATGAGTACATCAGTGTGCATTTGCACCTGTGTACTGTATGTGAGAGAGTGAGAGAGAGAGAGGTGAAATTAAAAAAACAAAAGGAAGAGTGATTGACAGGGGTGGGTCCTAATCCTCTCTTGCCCTGTGTGTAAGTAACATCTAAGCATCTTATCCTGCTCATTTATGTAATGCAGGTCTTTACTGAAACACTGTGTTCATAAGCCTTAGATGTATTTGAGTATGAGTGTGTGTGTGTGTGTGTGTGTGTGTGAGTGTGACAGAGAGAGAGAGAGAGAGAGAGAGAGAGAGAGAGAGAGAGAGTGAGTAAGCATAAGAAAGAAATACAACAGAGGGACAAATAAGAGAAAGACTGAACAAAAAATTAAAATTGGGCCTTTTGAGCTCCCATAGCAAAATATATTATCCTCCTAAAATCTGTAAAATACTTCATATAAGAGGGTCTCGTTCCCGGTGACATACATACAGGGTCCCCCATTGTGACATGCTGCTCACTGTGGCATGACAGGGGGTGTGCATGTGTGAATACATATCTGCGTGCGTATGTCTATGTACAGTACGGGCCTATGTGTGTGTGCGCATGGGTCTATGTGAGGGAGAGATAATGAGATCTTGTTCAGCTGAGGCCTGGTCTTGATCCCCAGAAGCCCTGGACTCATTTCAGTGAGAAACCTCTGAACAGAGTGAATATGAGTGAACACCTCTGGCAGAAATACCAACCTGGTCTCATGTAGAGATATCCAAGCAGACTATGAACCGGTTATGCCCTATAAGCTTATATAAAACCAGGATGATAGCCTTTGTTCTTGAAGGGAGACATTATGCCTCAATTTCCCCTTTTTCAAAGAATACAGTAATCTGCTTTTTTCCTCCACTTCCTTCATTGTACTCTGTCTGCAGGGTTTTTCTTTGTGTCTACAGAGAAACCTGCTTTTCTTTTACCTCAGCTGATACAGCAGAAAAGAAGGGCAGTGGAATGTGTTTGATGGCCCAAGTATTCTATTGGTGTAAACCATTTAAAGAGCTCTATGCCGCTGCAACAATATTGCTTATTTTGTATCAAGAGTGCATTTAAACAGAACAGTAACATTAAAAAACTATACATTTCCTCCATGATTGTACCTTTGTAGATTTGGTTCAGTTAAACTACAAAGTTTTTATGTGTAAATTCAGCACTCTAGTCAACCCTCTTTAAACAACCTGAATTATGTTTACACTTCTCCACCAACATTAGGCAACTGCTCAATCTATTGACATAAACATCATTAACTCCAGCATGCTCACATGCACACAAGGGACTAGTTCAATACAAGTGTTCACATAGTTTGCAGTGTCTCTATTATGTAATGATGTTAATTCAGGTGTCTGAAAGGTCGCGTGGTGTCCTACAGGTTCAGATGGAAGCTGTAGGTCTTGTGGTTGAATTCAGATCTTTTTGTTACCAGACAACACTTTATACATGACAAGGGTGACTGTGTCCAGTGCAGCTTTAACCCTGAATGGAGCCCCCTCACTGATTTCAATGAGACCTTTGAGTTGGCACAGCAGGGGGCTACAGCTAAAACACAGGGTTAACTAGCAAAAATATTGAATCAGACTCAATCAGATACATGCTAACACGCATTCCTGCTAATGTTTGCAGTTATAACTTCCCATAGTTGTAAACTCCTGCCCCAATGGTATTACACATGTCTTTCTTTCTGTCTTTCTGTCTTCCTTCCTTCCTTCATTTATCACTCCTCCCTCATTCACCCTCCCTCTCCTCTTCATGCCTGTCAGCTAGCTTCACCATGTGAGTTAGCCAAAGCTATCACTGTTCCCTTTTCTATTTGGCATTGTTCAAACTAAATGGAAACAAGGTAATTAGCTTGTTACAATTAAAGCGAGACGAGCGGATGAATTGTAATCACCCGCAATGGAGTTCCTGCTTTCTCCCCTGCAGCCTCCAACAGGCCAGCTGAGCTATCCTCATTTGCATAATTAAAATATACAAATGATAATGGATTTTGTAGTCAATGTCCAGAGGCTGCAGAGGCAGGGATGAGAAGAAAATATGAAATCACAATAACAACCATGCTGGCTTCGCCTAGAGGGGAGGGGAGGGACGGGGGGGAGGAGAAAAGGAAGGAGATGGGAAGAAAAGGAGGATGTGGGGCTACTGGAAAGATGGAAAGAGAAAGAAGGATGTGAAGATAATGGAGGATAAATGAGAGAAAATAGAAAAGACAGCCTGAACATCAGGGAGAACAGAATAAAGGTGGACCAATTACATTTGCAAATAGCACACGCCTGGCCCTGGCCTGCATTGCCCTCCCTCTAGGGAAGTCTTTTGCCTGATTACATGAAATTGGGATAGAATTAAACATCTAAGAGTTGTCCTAAGACAAACCGAAATGAAATTAGAACCCGACTTCTTTTTTACCTTGGAGCGCCACAGAGCCGCATGACAGGGAGGGAAGGAGAGTCGGAGGGATTTTTGCAATTAGGCGAGGGACAATGTCAGTGAAATTAGGCCTCAGAGCTGAGTTCACTCTCCCTCAGCTTTTTCTTTTTTTCTTTCTGTATAGTTTTCTCTCCATCTCTGCTGTCAGAAAGTTCAGAGGCAAAACAGCTGTGATCTCTTGATGCTGATGTGGTAATGGGTTTCAGACACACACACAAAACCCCACTACGCCAAAACACATTTCCATACACACTTGTACCCTGGTGATTTAGCCTGTACGGCAGCTCAGTGCACAAAGAGTGTGGTATTAGAGTGGTGTGTGCCGTGAGCACTGGGCACAGCCCCAAAACAACATCTGAACGGCACTCCAGTCAAACAAACTTGTTTCCCCTCTACAGTAAATGTTTGAGGGAGGGGGTTCTTATGTAGTGAGGGGCCTCCTTAAAAACACAAGTGTTACTTTCCTTGTCAAAGAAAATAAAATGATGTTTGCTTAGGGGTTGACTGAGATCCTCTCCTCCCAGTTTAACTCAGTACTTTGTTTTGCATTTTCTGGTCCACAGCAGCCTCACGTGAATGCAACATAAATGGCACATTTAACTTCTAATCTAAGATGAATATGATACAGTTCTTCTCATTTTCCAACATCAGTGTTTTTCCTCATTGCCTTCTAACACAACTAACATGAGAGTTTTCTGATCCAACACCTACATCAGCAGAACAACTTAGTTTGTAAGTGGCTTTCAAAATCCATATGAACACTGACAATGAATGATTGATAAGACCTGAGCGTGAGCGCTGAAGAAGAAAGCGCAGAAAAGTTATAATAAGATAAGAGTATTTTGTCAAATTGATGCAACTTATTTTCAGAGCTGCCACCTCTGTGGTTAAGACGTTTAGGCACAAAAACTACTTGTTTCAGGTTGGGGCACAACCGTAGTCACGGTTAAAAGAAACCTCATGATTGTAAGCTGTGTCAGTTATACTCTTTTGTACAACCAATCATGCACCAGTAATGTTGTATAATCTTTGTCTTATTGTCATTTCCTTTACACCCCCTTTTGTGCTGCATCACTCTCTCTTTATCTGTATGTTTTATTCTTTCTCTTTTTCCACAGTTGTTTTCCATCCACTTCTGCTCCTCTGTTGTTTTTTTTCCTCTTTCTCTTCATGAATTAAATGTTCATGGTGGCATTTGACGGATCCCTCCATCTCTATATTTAAAAAGTCATTGTCTGTTCTTCACCTCTTTTGTTTTCGTCTCCATTCAATCCCATTCACACGCACACCTCTTTTCACTCCTTCTTCTTGTCTTTACTCTCTGCATTCCTTTTCTTTATGTTTTCCTTCATTTCCTTTTGCTTTTCTCAGAACCTTTTCTGAATTTTCTTGGTCTATGCACAAATGTGGCCTTTTACTATTTCGTCTTTATTACTTACATTTTGTGCTTTTGTTAAGTGTGCCTTCCTCAGTCTTAATATGTGTTTGCATATAACTATATGTGTGTTTCCCCCTCATCTCTTCCTTCTCTGTGTGTGCGACTGAAAGCAATAACAGTGGCAGAGCTGTAAGTAAATAATGAGGAGTAATCAAAGTTAATGGAACCCAATGGGAGCCACAGCTTATGTGTGTGGCAATAATCTCATTTAGGGAGAGAGGCAGATTTAGTGGATAATTGGGGCCTAAGTACTCGCTGATTCCCCTGCTAACTAACTAACTAACTGAGCTGCCGATGCTCGTTTTGTTTGCAATCATGCCGACGCAGATGGAGCACAAACAAAGAAGAGACGTTCGATGCACTCCCCCGGCTTGGCTTGTCTTCTTTCCTTTATCATCCTTTTTTTTTTCTATTTTCTGTCTTTTCTATTCACGTTTACTTTTCACATCTTCTCTCCTCTCGTTTACTTTCTCCCTCTTTCATGCTTCTTTCCTTCTCCTCATCTCTTCTCTCCTTTCTTTTTTCTTTCTTTTCCTCTCCTCTCCTTTTCTACCTTGTATCTTTCTCACTCTCTCTCCTCCTTTCTACTCTTCTCCACTAATTTCTTTCTTTCCTCTTGCCTAATAATATGTTTGTCATCCCCTCCCTTCTCTGTCCACTTTTACAACCTTATGTTTTTATAATTTTTCTGATGTCTTTTTATTTTCTTCTTTATTTTTATCTTCTTTTCTCTTTTTATCCCTCTTTCTTCTCTTCTCTTGTCCTTCTTTTCTTGAATTTCCTCTCCTCTCCTTTTCCTCTTGCCTTTTGTCTCGTCTCTTTCGTTCATGTTTCCTCCCTCTACTCTCCTGTGTTTGGGTCTATGACCTACAGAGAGATAGGCATGTACATGTAGCCTGTGTGTGTATTGGTGTGCGATGGAGTTAATGGGGGATGCTCATGCCGCACAGTGGGGTTCCACTCGCTCTTTGGAGAAACCAGCATGCTTTGCTCCAAGTGTGTGTATATGTGTGTGTGTGTGTGTGTGTGTTCGTGTGCAACGGCCACTGACTCAGAGGTGTCCAGATGTCATGACGGAACAACATTGTGCGTGGGCACTGCTTCTGTAGCTATAACTGTAACGTCAAGTCTTTAACACTCAGTTTGATAAGAGAGTCAAATCATTTACTCAGTATGGTGACTGGACTGCCGCCAAAATCTCCCTGTCTGTCGTTCTACTTATCCCTCAGCTGAATTTCCCTCCTTCCCATTCTCACACTTCTCTTCTCTACTTCTCTCTAATGCTCTTTCTTTTTCCTTCTTATCCCACTTCCTCCATCCCTCCCATTCAGTGTTTTTCTTGGCAGCAATCTCAGATGAACAGTATTAACAAAGCATCTAAATACAAAAAGAAATTAACTAGAGAAATAATTAACAAACAGATAAAGCATAGGCCATCTGATTTCCCTTCTGTCTCTTTCTTCTGTTTACCAATTTCTTGTCTCTTCCTCTCATTTGTCTTCCTTTTTTTCTCAATTTATTTAATTTTTGTAATTGTGATTAAAATCTGAAGAAGTACGTCTGACCAGTTCAGGTTTAGATCAGTAAAAACATCAAACATCATCAGCATTTCATCACAGACTGCATTATAATGGACGACACTGACAGATCTGCTACGTTATCAGACCTAAAAGTCTAACTCTTGGTCCCGGTGGCAATTAAATCTGCAACACTGGCAGCGTTAGTGCCTTGCTTTTGGTTCAACCTCTAGTGAGTCATTACTCTAACAGGTTCCTCTTCTTAGTTTGACTGCACACAGAACAATTTGATCGTTTTACGTACTCATCAAGCAGAGTAATATTTCCAGGGTGTCAAAAAGCCTTGCGGGTCAGGTCACATATTTAAAAGTGCAATTTGCAAAGCCTTCTAGCTACATTTAATATTTTTAAGTATGGTTGTGCCACTGTGATTATAAGTGTATGTGAATGCATAGTGCATGAATATTGTTTGTCCATGTTTGTGTGTGTGTGGGAACAGCTTAAAGCAGCATGGCGGGACACAGCTAGACTGTAAGAGATGTATTTAATCTGAAGATATTACACTCAGGTTATTTTTACTTACCATCGCTCGGTATTAAAAACAGCACAGTTACAGTTATTGTGCGGTCAGGAGGTGGTTACGCTTATTGGAGGGGATCTTGGGGAAGCAGGAAGCAGCTGAGATTAAAGGGGCTGTTTAATCAAGGAGTGCACACACACACACACACACACACACACACACACACAGACACACACACTGAAAACACATGTTGAAAAGTCACATATAAAAAACACACTGCACAATTATACTTATAGATACCTAATACACCTGCTCTACAAATATGTGCACCTCTAGAAACAGAAGAGCACTATTAGTTCCTTCACTCAATCTCTATCTCTCTCTCTCACACACACACGCACACACACACACACACACACACGCACTTTCCCCTCCCTGCAGAAAACATTTGTGTGTGGGACACATAAACACACTCATCCAAATACATCTAAGGCTTATGAACACAGTGTTTCAGTAAAGACCTGCATTACATAAATGAGCAGGATAAGATGCTTAGACGTTATTTACACACGGGGCAAGAGGGGATTAGGACCGACCCCCGTCAATCACTATTCCTTTTGTTTTGATTTCACCTCCTCTTATTTCATTTTCTGCTTTGTTTTCTTTTCTCTTTTTTTCCTATTTTCACTGTTTTCTTCCCTTCTCTTATTTTCTCTAAATCTAATCTCAAAAATGATGGAACCATCAAAATTACAACGTCATCCAACCTAAACAACAGAATAGTTTGTCAATGACACAACACATATAGGCATAACGGACCTTTGTTGTCATGGTAACGACAACAACTTGTAGTTAAAATTGTGAAATGGTCACAGTTTTGTTAGGTTTAGGCACCAGAACTACATGGTTAGGTTTATAGAAAGATCAGGGTGTGGGATAACTTACGTAGTTAAAATAAGTCAACGACGACTTTTGGTTTCACACGGGACATGAACAGTGGTCTCCTGGACTCTTTATAGGTCGCAGCCTAACAATAAAAGTAAATATGGGTCGTTATAAGCTGCTTACAGAGATTACCTATACAGTCGTATTTTCTTTTCTTGTCATAATTACTCCAGCCACTAGAGATGGAGTTTTACTGATTTACCTCCTTTTTTTTTTTCAATGTACATATACTGTCGGTGCATAATACGTCTGCTAAAAAGATGTGAATACAATAGAATTGAGAGGAATAAAATACTGGTGGTATATTCAAGTGTCCAAACAGTACAAACAGTAAGACTAAGTGAGTCAGAGAGTAAATTGACCTCTGCGTCTGAGTGCTAACTGGAGCGACTAGTCATCCTGTCACAAGTCCTGATTGGCTCATTTAAATACTGCTCAGGTGTAATTGGCTGGCAAATTAAACTGTCATTATTGGACAGGTAAAGAGGGAGAAAAGGAGCAGGAGAGTGACAGGACAAAATGGCCACCATTCTCCCATGGGTAAACTCAAGGAAATAAGGGCAGACAGACATACACACACAGACACACACACACACTTATAGACATTCTGAAGTACATATGATGCATGGACTCACTCAGACATGCATAAATACATGCAGGCCATCTGAGTTTCTGCAGAGACAGAAAGTGACACACTTGTGCATGTAGGAAGTGTATTTAGTTTACCAGAACTTTTCCTTTTAAGTAGTTTTTTCTTAGACTTTTTTACTGTCTAAAGAGTCTCTTCTCAGCAATCTGTCTCGATCTTGTGTCTCTCGTCCACTCTCTGTTTTGACATGGCTCAGTAATAAAACTGATGGATGGTGACCAGAGCTTTTCCAGGTGAACCCTGACCTCCCAGTGTGTGTGTGTGTGTGTGTGTGTGTGTGTGATTGTGGCCCATCTGTGTGGGCTGTTGAGAGCCTCTCTTTCTGTGCCCTCTTATTCTGACCCACATCCTCAACGGTCAACACTGAGAGCCCTCAGGCCTTGGGGAGCGTGTCTCTCTTTCTCTGTGTGTGTGTGTGTGTGTGTGTGTGTATTTATGAGTGTCAGCACATGCAGGGGTGAGTCTTAGGAGGGCAAACATACAGACACTGAGTTTTTCATGATCTCATCAATGGATTGTGAATACAGTATTAACGATGGCTGGGCGGCCCCTGGCCACTACTTACTGAATCAGATATGTGACATCTGATATGGCTTCAATTTGAAATCCATTTGTAATGCAATATAGCAGTGTACTTCATGTGAAGGTCAAGACCCAAAGTTGGGTCACTGAAAGATCATGATTATTTGAAAGGAAGCAAATGGCCTCAAAAGCAGTCATTTGCTCTTTTTGAAACAAGTCTTCTTCCAACTTTAAATACTAATTTGTGTGTGAGCCTGTATATGATACAAAGATGGAATATCAAAGTCAAAAACTGGCAAAAAAATATAAAAATATATTTTTAATTTACACATTGGCTGCAGATAAGAATTATTGTCATTAAAGATGAATCTGCCAATTATTGTTTCGATTATTCGATTAATCCTTTGACCTACATAATAGAATTTGCCATTTCTCAATTTCCCAGAGCTCAAGGTGATGTCTTCAAATTGCTTGTTTTATCCACCCAACAGTCCAAAATCCAAGAGATATTCTATTTACAATTATACAAAACAAAATACAGACCACTTTGCTGTTAACCTCTATGTTGGTATTTTGTGTACTATTGTCATTTATAGTGTCAAAGTTGAAATGCAGCTCTATTAAAACATGAATTCCAAATACTGGTTTTAACTTTTCTGTCAATCATCATTGAAAAGCCATGATATTTTCAGTATTAGACCAAATTCATGCAAAAAATGTTACATTTACTTTGATGGACATTAGCTGTCCTGATGATAAACTCCCACACTGTGTTGATATTTACAATTTACAAAAAAGTAAAATACAAAATAATACCACATGAGAGGCATTACATTTTTACTAATTATTTTCTTACAGACTTACAGACTCTGACACCCTCTGCAATAGTGGTGATCAAAGATAGCTACTGTACATGACCACTGATGAGATGAAGTGTACAGACCTTTCTTTTTTTCAGGTTTCCCTAAAGAGATGTTCCCAGTCACAAATCTGACTGATTGAGCTTTAAGCTACAGTTCGGTAGCTGTGTTATTACTATATGCAAACAAAACAAAATTGAACCTGTAAGGTTAAAGAAGAAATTGTAAATGTTTGTGTCCGGCTGTTGCTCAGTAATTACATGAATTTTACTGCTACACCTGGACAACAGATACAGAGCCCAAGGTTTCCGCAGGGAGCAGAGAATGTTTTGCCTCATGCTATTGTACTATTGATATGTGGTATTTAATATGACATTATAATGGCCAACTGTATTCTGCTAATGACATGGTCCAGTGAACCATCTGTCCGGGGAATGAGAGGACAGCAGACATTAGATCGGCTGTCAGAGGTGATACACACACATACACACACCACTCATACAGATACTCTGTGTGCGCAGACACACACACACACACAAGTATACAGGGTGCCATTAAGTGCTGTTTAGGATCGAAAGCCTTTGCGTGGTGTGTGTTTGAGTGTGTATTTTGGTGCACAAAGCTCAAACAAATGGAATCAATCCCTCGACGAACTGCATGTGTGTGTGTGTGTGTGTGTGTCTCAAACCCCTGTGCCCCTGTTGTGACATCATCTATGAATGTCATAATTGAGGGTCGGTAAATTGCCGCTTTTCCCCGCTCAGCGTCGCCCCATGTGTCAATACCGAGGTTCAAGGTGATGGAGCGGATCAATACGCAGAGACAGGAGCTATCCGCTGAATTTACAGCCCGGTAACAAGAGAGCAAAGAAACGATGCTGCTGTAGCCTTCAGCAAGCTGCTGGAAGAGACTGCAGTGTTGCCGGCGATCAGCGAATCTCGGAGGAATTGTGTGTTCTCTTGTTGTTTTGGGGGATCATTTTGGTCGGAGTTTTGCATCAGTCATAGCTGTGGGTTGTGTTTTGGTCGTAGCTGTAAAAGAGGATTTTGTCCCCTATTTCTTACAGTTTAATCACACAGGGGGATTGCTTCACTGTTGGTATGGAGATGATGAATGATTAGAGACCAATAAATCTTTAAAAGTACATATGATACGTGACTGTTGTATTGAGATAGACTTAACCAATCGAAGCCTTTAAGTTAAGTTTTAACTGTATATTTTTGCACTGGCGTATCACCACTTTTACTTAAGTAAAGGATCTGAATACTTAATGTCATTAAAGAAAGTCTATTGATGTAAAAGCTGTCTGTGTCAGTGTTGTTGTTGACTTTTTTTGTTTTTTACACGACTTTTAAATGAATGTATTGAGTACAGGCATGGATGGATATCTGAATGGGCCTACCAGACACAGGCCCAGGAGACTAAGGGGTCAGAGAGCCCTGAAGCCAGAGCCTGATTGAAGTAACTGTTATTAGCATTTTTTGTGGGAATGTCCCAATAACATTAAAAACCCCAACTTTAATTCTCACTATATGCTGATACAAAGTCTGATTTATTTTCTTTTTTTCTTTCTAATCTGATACAACTGCATAGTGCATACTTAGACTACAGAAAACCAACACTGAGTGTGTACATCTATTTAAAAACTGTATGTTGGACAGCGTTTGTTCCACCCTTCTGTATAATATTTTGTATAGTATGCTATACTATTTAGGAAGAAGACAAAAGCAAGAATCAAAGTGTATTAAACAACTAAAACAAAAAGGCATTTTTGCATTTCTTTGGTCGTGTTTACAATGTGTGTGCATGAATTCACATGCATGTATGGGTGTGTGCATGCATGTGTGTGAGTGTTTGTGTACATTTATGAATTCATCACAGCAGCTACAGTGTCCAGCAGGCATGGACGTCACAATGATAGTAGGTGAGCTGTGAAGGTGACGATGTCTGCCGTGAGTGCGGGTGTGTGTGTGTGCATGTTCCCGGTGATGGATTAGCTTCATTTCCAGTGTAAGCCGTCTGTTGTGAGTGAGTGAGAGTGTGTATGCTTGAACCCGAGCGGCAGGAGGGAGTGTGTAAGTGATACGGGTGTCTGCTGGACCATGCGGGTGCGAGTATGTGTTTCTGTCACATTGTGTCTATTTATAAGTGTCTTTACCTGCATGTGTGTGTCTCTGTAAGTGTGTGTGTGTGTGTGTCTGTCTGTGTGACATTGGCTGAGTGATGGGTCCAGTATAGCGTGTAGTATAGGACAGACGCTGGGTTTCTATTGCCGGGGGCAATGGCAAGGTATGTGTACAATCAAACCTGTGTTGACAAGTGCGATGGACATCACACGGTTATGATGACCTCAACCTGCTGCAGGTGACACCCTCCACCACACACACACACACACACACACGCACACTAACTGAGTAACTGTTAGTGTTTCCCTTAGTTTTTAACTTGAAACATTCCAACCTAATACACTCTGCTAGTATGATGAAACTTTAAACATGTACATATAACTTTATATAACATATAAAGCACTTGTTTTGGATTGGCTGATAAATGCCTGCCTACATTTCTTATCCTCAAATGTTTTCAACATATTTTCATGTTATAAAAGCAACAAGTTTGCAGTAGAGTCAGTAGAATTACATTTTATTACAAGTTGGCGATCATTTCTATTGGTTATGATATCACTGCTCTTCTCAATTAGACAGTGAGAGTGATTGCTGAAATCTGTGAACATAGTATCACCAACAAACACCAACAGTTTAGTAAAAAAAAAAAGCTTTTCTCTCAATGATTAGAAAATTACCATTTGTAAAACGAATACATTTTTCTAAGCATCCTTGTATTATCAGGATTTGATGCAATCACTCCAATTCAATTTGAAAAGAGCTCTATCAGTAAATTATTTAATGTCATTAATGTGTGCAGCAGGAAATCTGCAGGCTCATTCAGAGGAAGTCTCGAACGCGATTGGGTAAAAACTTTACTGTAGCCTTTGTTTTCTCTTCCAAATAATTTCTGCCTACCTGATAGTTTTGTAATTCTTGAAAGCCAAGTCACTAGGTTCCCAGTTCCAGATGATGGCCAACAGTCTAAAATTGAGACCTATGCTGTTATGAACTGGAACTGTTCTTTAGTAAAAGACTGATAAAAGAATGCCAGGAGCAACTGAAATACAGTGAGAGCTTATTTCAGAAATGTAGTGAGAGATGGTAGAATACAAAGTCATATTCCCACTCCCACCCCTAAATTCTAAAATGAGGCCTCAACATGAGGCTATAGATTGACTATGTGTGATGTGCCATCTCAAATGAATTGTGTTTTCATGTTTGGGGAATCTAAAACATTAAAACAGTTCTTAGAAGATGTTTTAGCATCAGAGAGTTGATGCCATCAAAGAGAACACTGAATTCTCCTGATGTTCTTTTTGTCTTATGACTCTTACAGGTGCACTACAGGCCTTTCACAAAGTACCCAACTACATGCATAAAGATCGGCAAAAAATATTGTTAAAGTGAATATATTTGGAATGTGTGAATTAAAATGAATAAATGCAATGAATAAAACCTTTTTGATTTAGAAAAGTGAACTTTAAACAGAGCCTACGTTTGACTGCATGTCTGTTTGTTTGTGCATGTGTCCGGCGGTGCGTGTATGTGTGTGTGTACACTTACTTTGTGTGTGTTTGTGTGTGTGTCTTCTTTTAGTCCCCCTGTGAGCCCAAAACAAGGTAAACGATAATAACATCTTCAGAATGTATCTCCCTGTCTTTCTCCCTTGAGCAAAACAACACACAGCACACACACCTCTTCCACTCCTCCTCCCTGCCTCCTCCCCCCAGCGGTGCGAGGAGCGTCGGGGTGTGAAATGTAAAAGGGAGAACACTGTCGTTCAAACTGTCCCAACCACCAGTGTCTCCCTCTCTCTCTCTCTCTCACTCTCTCTCTCCCACCCTCTCTCCCTCATGCTCTTGGTTTCTTCCGGCGACACTTCCTTACGTTTGTTTCTTACTCTCATTATCTGTCACCATCTTTCTTTCTCTTTTTCTCATTCTTCTCCCCCTCCCTCCCTCCGTCCCTCCCTCCCTTACAGGTGGGCTGGCTGCTGCAGGTTGCAGGTTGCAGGTGCGCGGGACCCCTCCGCCAATGAAAAATGAGTGCCGTCGCGCGCTGTGACTTTGATGAACCTCGCCGTACGTCGGCCTATCACTCTTCTCCATTTGGCTTCCCCCGGAAAAACCACCCTGCAAAACACACACGCAGTGCACGCACACACACACACGCAGACACACAGAACACACACATACACACAAAGTGGCAACCGCTCTGGACCAAATATTTGTCTTGTTGAAGGAAGAGGCTGCGCTCGGGTAAATACGCGGTCAAGAGGGCCTTTTTGTCTGTGTGTGCATGAGTGTGTATTCTCACCTAATACCCAAAATGTGGAGTGTTTTTAAGATTATTTATCTGTTAGAATGATTCAACTTTGAAGTGCAATGTTAAAGGTAAATAAAGTGATCTTCAACAATATGTAGACTCTGAAACTTTGAGTACAGTACAGAAATTTGTAATTTCCAACAAACCTGGATGTTTGATTTTTCAGGACAGATGTTGATCGCACAGCGAGTCACCAAAAATGCTCTAATGATGTTGGTCTTATGAATGCATAGGACTCTTACTGTATATTATATATAACTCCATCCACATCGCCACTCTGTAATTTCAACTCTCTTGAAATGTCCATTCTTCCTTGTTCTCTCTCTCTCTCTCTCTCTCTCTCTCTCTCTTTCTCTTACACACACACACACACACACACACACACACACTTTCCCCTCCCTGCAGAAAACATTTTTGGATTTGTAACACTTGACACGTAAAGACAAAACACTGTCCAGAGGTCACAGTGTATGTATGTGTGTGTGTGTGTGTCAAGGGCAATGTGTGTCTGCTATCTGCTATGTGAGCAGCTATAAGAGTCGGAGGGCTAATCTGTCCCAGTTGGTCTTTAATCCTCTTCTAATCCCTTTAAAACTCTCTATCAGCCTCTCAGGACCTCAGCGGGGTTAAATCTTGTCAACTCACACACCAGAAATACACAAACACACCCACACACAGACACCCTATACTGAGGGTTAAGTGTTAACAAGTCCCAGTCATCACTTGTAAGTGAAATAAGCTTCTCTCCACTTCTTAAATGAGATTATGTCAAGGTTTTCTCACAGCAGGTTGTAGGTGAACAAGCCTCTGTTTAATCTCCCCTTCTTTATTTCTCTGTTGGTCTATTCACTCACTCACAGTCCCTCTCACTCACTTCTGGCTCCTCTTTTTTTTCATTATTGTAAATGTGTGTATGTTGTTCTCCAAATCGACTTAGAAGTAAACAAGGTGGTGTTACGTGTCATGGGCGCTTTTGATTGGACAGGACAGCTGCCTTATGATAATAGTGTGCAAATTCCCGCATTCAAGATACATCATTTACAGTTCACTTACAGCCAATTACAATAATTCACGGTACAGTAAAAGTACCTACATATAATTTGTGGAAATTATATGTAGTATTATATGCAGTTATATGTATATGTGTTCACAGTGACTTGAATGAATCTTGCAGAGAATTAAAAGACCTTTAAGTTGCACTTATTTTTTCCATTCATGTTAATTCAAGAGCATGTGGACAGTGGCAGAAGAAAGTGTTTACAGTGTGTGGTAAACTGATTATGATCGGAACACCCTTAACCACTAGCAGTGTTGAATGCCACAGTGATCCCACGGCTGCATATCAAACACGAGCAGTGCATATTATGTCAGTCAACATAATTCTTATACACGTGTGTAAACACTCAGTGTAATCAGGAATATGGTATGTTTTATCTGTAAATCTTTCTTGTTTAAGGATGTGGTGGAGGTAAAGATTCTTTTTTGGTGAGTTCATTATTTTCTGTATTGAGAAATCTTGCACTGCATTATCATGTTTATACAATGACGTCCTAGTTTGTTTGTAGTCAGTTGAACTCATAATGTATGTTAGATAAGTTTCAGTAACTGGTAAGGTAATGTAAAGCATCAGTATTGTTGCTACTGTCAAATGCAGTTCAATAAACAGATTTAGACCAGAACTATACTATACCATACTAAGGTGTTCAGGTATGTGATTTTAACAAAGCCAATCAGAAACAATTATAGTATAATTAAAGCATTGCAGGGCCACATGCAATGCGTCAATCTTCTACACCATGTGTCTTTTTTTTTGTACTCTTTATATCAAAAGGTCTGTAAAATGCAAAAAAATAAGTACCTACTTTCATTATACAAACAAACACTGACACACACACACATACACACACACACACACACACACACACACACACACACTTTCGCTATAATCCCCCCCCCCCCTATTCCAAACAGACAAACGCATTAAACAAATGAAAACAAGTGAGAGGCAGGGAGGGGGAGGAAGAGGGAGGGGGAGTGAGATTTTATTTAAGTGTTCTTGTAAGCCATCTAAGATATTAATGTTGCAAAGCTACTTATCAATATTTAAGAGCATAAAAGGAGTGTGAGGGCGGAGGTGGAGTGTTGTGTGTAGAGAGGGCAAACCAGGAGGGACCTGCACTCTCGAGGTGTGTGCATTTGTGTATGTGTGTGTGTGCCAGAACCACAAACCACAATGAGAGATGAGATGAGGTCTCTCTGACAGTTAGAGAAAAAGAATTGCTCGGTCTCTGTCCCACTAAAAGCTTTAACACACCCGCAAACATGTGCATACACACACAAGTACACATACACAGAGACACACACACACACACACAGAAAGTGAGAGCTGTTAAGTGATGGTCAGGATGGTAAATACAACTGCTAATGCCCCATAACCACAACATTCTTATTTTATGTTGTGGTTAAAATATACAGATTTATCTTTATGTTTATGTATGTATTTATGCATTTATGTATGTACACATACTGGATCTGTACTGTAGGTGTATGCACATGTGTACATGGACAGTTATGTTTTATGTTTACACTCTGTCTACACTGTTTGTATTCACATGTCTTATCATGCAACATATTTGTATATATGCAGGTATCAATGTTTAATTTCCCAAAATGATTAACTGAAATGTGTGAAATGTAAGACTGTATACTTCTAATCTAATTTTAGTATTTATTGATGAAACAATAGTATTTGTTAAGTTAAGTTTAAAGTTTCAAATTAAATTTGTTTAAAAAAAATCACAAGTTTGTCTCAGGGGAGTTTACAGTCTGTAGACTGTAACTTTAAAATTATTTTTACTTAATTTCAGATTGTGGATCCGGATAAAAACATGTCAAACATTAATATCACAGCCATTACATACACACAACAACAAAGAAATGTAGGTTTAAAAACTTAAACTTATCAGAATCACATTTGCTTATCCTTACCCCCTATATTTGACCTTTTAAGGCAAAGGAAAATGCATTTTTCACGTTCTAATTGTGTGTCCCTGTGTTAATTGTTCGTTTATCTCTGGTTAAATGCTAAATATATGTCCAAAATAAAATAATTTACATCAAAAGCCCTCTCTTTCCTGTCCTTGTGAAATGTTAAAATATTTAGCAGGGCGATATGGTAGTAGAAGTTGTGAATGTTGGATTTCCATTTCCAAAGACTGTGGTAAATATCTGGTTTTCGCCTTATTCCTCCTCCTGCTGATCTAACAGTGCAGGTGAGCAAGGTGACCAGCATTCTTCTGTTATGGTCACTTGTGAGCAACCCAATCAAGTCTAAAGGATCTGATTTAAAGTCTCACTTGGAAACATGTCACAATCCAGAGGATAAGGTCACGTCTATTTTACTGTGACTTTAAAGCCCATATCCAGTCATGGTCCATACTTTATACTTGTTAGCTTTGTCGACAATGACGCCTTTTAACTGGTAGCTAGAGTTTGGTGACCTCATGCAAGCACAACTTTGCTCATCTAGGAGAAGTCTAATCAGACAAAACTGAAAACATCTGTGTGGGTGCAGAGCTTTAAAGCAGATGTAAGGTTGGAAAAACCATCTTGTTCCACACTGACAGTAACATGTACTGTATATTCACCATCACTCTTCACTGAAGCTATTTGATGTTTACGCTCAGTGAAGTTTGCAAACCCAACACTCATTGTTTTATATTTCTTAACCAAATAGAAATATTTCAGATGTCTTGTGCACGGGGTCCAAAATTAGCACCTGCCACTCGCTAAATGTGAGTACAAATCTACGTTAGCTACGCTAACCGCAAAGAGAGTCTTCAAGTACGTGGAGGCAGGTAAAACGTCTTTGTGTTGTTGATTGAAGGACCGAAACATCATATCTCTAATAAAGTTTATTACATGTAAAAGGACAGTGTGTGAGAGATCTCTATTCTCTTCTATACACATTTTGTATGTTTCAGCCAAACATATTTGGTCTCTTTAGAAATGTTAGGGTTTCCAGCAGAATTTAAAAGAAAATGTGAGTATTATAACCATATTTGTCTGCACAGCGTGAGTTTGTAGTGATTCACCAGCAGGTCAGTGGGGTTTAAGAGATTCAATAACTTTTTGGGCATTTCTTTTTCAAATGGACATGGAAAATCAAAGTAAATAAATTATTGTTACCATGTCTTTAAATAAAGACATCTTCCTAACTTCTTACCTCTCTGCAACCCCCCCATCCCGCTCTCTCTCTCTCTCTATCCATCCAAACCAATCCATCTTCTTTGTGCTTCTGTCCCTCCCTAAACATTAGAAATCATCAGGGAGGGTGATGAGAGGTCTGCTCGCAGGAAGAGACTAAAGTACTACAAGCTCTCTGGAGAGAGAGAGAGAGAGAGAGAGAGAGAGAGAGAGAGAGAGAAAGAGTAGCACAACATAAATTGAAAAATCTAAAATCTTTTTCAATTGTGCTTTCATCAAATCAAAAAATAAACCAACAAAAAGCTCCTTTGTCTAAAAAACTTAAATCTATGGATCTCTGTGCAGTATATGTATATACAGGTGACAAAGACATTAAGGTGTGAGCAGCATGAGCTGCACTCTGCAGGTGTGACACCTCTGTAGCTCGAATACATTAAAGCTACACACACACACACACACACACACACACACACACACGCACACACACACACACACACACACACACACACAGTGACCTCTGGACAGTGTTCTGTCTTCCTGTTTCTTCCAGTGTCATCTCTAGTGTTACACATCCAAAACACTTTCTGAACACAAACCACTAAATGATGGCTGCAGGGTGGAGGAGGTGTGTATGTGTGTGTCTGTGTGTGTGTGTGTGTCTAAGGAAAAGAGAAAAAGACAGAAAAAGGAGGTGAAAGATTTTGTGGGCGTGTGAATGAGAGAAACTGTGTGTGTGTGTGTGTGGATTATGACCCTGGGCAGGGCTAGATGGATGGGTGTGCTGACCTCCCTACAGGGGTGCAGGCACGCTTATTTACACAAAGCACCCTTAGGTGTGTAGGTGTATGTATGTGTTTGTGTGTGTGATACAAGCCTCAAAACTTAGTCTTACAGAGAGCAACACCCATAAATACAAAAATATCCCAGATGTCTTATTTTAATCAAGTTACCGCTCTCCCTCATTTAGGGTGAATGCACAAAACAAGAAGGTGGAAAATAACTCAAAACCTCCCAAAGGCTCAATGTCAGATGGGATTTTTATAACATTTTAGACAATGATGAGAGCTAATTTATGTGAAATTATTTCTGGTGATTGGAATAATCATGTATCTCCATAGAGATACACAGACAACTAAACCGATATCTCTGGGCTACACACACACCATATGGCAATAAGATGTGGACTTTTAGTCTGTTTTATCGTTTGACCCAAGTTCAACTTAAGGGAATCTTAATGCAACAGCATACAATAATATTTAAAATGTATTAAACTTTGCGTTTCCAACTTTGAGGCCACAGTTTGGGGAAGACCCTCTCCTGTTTCAACATGCCTATACACCCATGCAAACTAAAGAGAGCATTTTCCGATTTTGCTGCGGAACCTGAGCCCCGACCTAAACCCCATCCAACACCTTTGGAATTAATGTGAACACTGACTGCGATCAGGCCTTATCACCCAACACCAGTGGCTGGACTCACTAATGCTCTTGTGGCAGAATGGGAGCAAATCTCTGCAGAATCAGATGAGAAGCCTTCCCAGAAGAGTAGAGGCTGTTGCAGCTGCAGATTATGGTCCATGGTTTTGGAATGCGATGTAAAACAATCACATATGAGGTATATGGTTCCCGTGTTCCCACATACTTTTGGCCATGTAGATACTAGATTTACTTTAGCTCTAAAATACATATAATAATAAACTCCTCAGCATCATCTGCATGTTATTGGCACATGATCAACAAAAAACTCTTTAACAGAAAGGATATGATCAGAAATACGAACTAAAACGCCCCTTGTTGTGTGCTGACCACTGAGCCACCATGCGGCAGAGTACTACTGTACTCCTGTTTAGCTACAGCGGAGTCCCCAGCATGATCTGAAATTGCTCTCAAAGTGGTCATTTTGAGCAGTGAGCAGCAAATGTCCAGAAAATAACACTTCTTGTAAATGGGAAATGAATAAAGTGCAAAACACACTTAAATAATCTGTAAAGCTGCAACATGTGCTGGTATTAAAACTCAACAGCACTTCCACAGCCTGACTCAGATACACACACACACACACACACACACACACACACACACACACACTGTGTTGTTTCTGTGATAATCTCTCTGGACAAAGAGTGGGCTCCTGTGTTCCCTTTGGAGTTAGATTTGTCTTGTTAAAAATGAATCTCTGCAGACTTTTATTACTATTACATCATTATTTATTTAACATTTATCTTAATTTTTTACATGTTTGTGGGCTTACAGTGGCAACGCTAAAGTAAGAAACAGAATTACACATTCAACTTCTCAATAAAAGTGTTTTTAAATGAGTATATCATTTTAAGACTCTTTCAAGCAGCACATAAAAACACTGTATTTACTCTCTAGTGAGTCTCGGACATTGTGCTCCTGGTCTGTTTTTACATAATTAAGACTTACATTTACTTCTGATGAGTAGTCACAATGTAATCAATCAGCTGTTTCCAGCTGAGTAAATAAATCTGTGTCCCTGCAAATATTTTTCACAATTCAGCAGCAGCTTATTTTTTTACAGGTTTAATGTATGCTTGAATAACAACCCTGCCTGTTTTTACACTGTATGTGAGAGATATTTGTTTTACATCCACAGAATGGCATTGATTTGCCTCTAAAAGGTGAATAAATTGGGTATGTATTTTATGGAAACAGAAAAATCCATGCCACTGTTTACAATGCTTGCTGCTTCTGTAAATCAGAAGGTGATCAATGTACGTATTGACTACTTCCATGCCTGGGTGTGAGTATATATATATATATATATAGTGTATGTGTGTGTATGTGAATCTGTGCCAAATGTGTATTTGGGGACATTGTGTAAGAGGAATTTGGCAAATAGCATGTCTACATTTTGTTTGTACAGTAACTTTTAGTTTTTTGGCAACTTTTCAGTGTGTGTGCACAGGACCCTGCAGGTGTCCATGTGTGCAAACAGACGTGTGGTTGTATGTCCTTGTGTATATTTGTGTGAATGTATTGGTATGTTATGTGTGTGTGTGTGTGTGTGTGTGTGTGTGTGTGTGTGTGTGTGTGTGTGTCTTTTCAGCCCTCCAGCTGGGTCATTTCTGTATTGACAACCTGCTTGTCCCTGTCATACAGAGAACATGAGTAGAAAGGCCATTCCCATTTAGCCTGATAAAGCGCCTGTAGTGTCATAACGACCTCAAGCCATTTATAAATCATACTTTAACATGAGGGAGACGGACCTCTAACCGCTGACTGATTGCAGAATTGATCAAAATTACTCATTCATGAATCAGACTAGCATTTTTGCAGCGCGCTGAACACAATCACACAGCATTTTAAAAGGTGAGATATTCTAGTGGGAAATAACATGGTGGTTATGTTACGATAAATATTGTAGTACTTATATTTGGCTGATCTTTTGCTTCATGTTGTTATAACTTTACTCCAAGTATATGCATGTTATTATTTTAGTACATTTAGTCTGCAAAGTCTTTCCTTTTTCATTCCTCCTTCCTTTCTTTCTCCAAGTCTCTCTCCCTCATTCTTTGTTTTCCCCAACCACCTTACCCTTCATATTAATCTGCATAGGAACAATCAGCAGCTCATGTTTACTGATTCGCCCAATCAGGTATCAGTTCTCCCTTGAGGTTCAAGGTCCCCATTGACAACCCATTGAGTGTGTGCGTGTGTGTGTGTGTGTGTGTAGTGGACAAAGGAGGAAAATCCGTAGGAGAGTCAAGCAGAGCGCGTTGATCGATCCTCTGCAATTACCAGCCAATCGAAATGTGATTTATTTCCCAAGGAATCATTTCAATATCAAGAGAGCCAGTGAGTGGATGGGAGTGTGTGTGTGTGTGTGTGTAGGGAGATCCCTGTCAATAAACTACCACTAACTCGTCTATTCTTCTTCCTCTATCCCTCTCTCAACCAATCCATCTCTACATTTTCTTGCCTGTTCTTTCTTCCTCTGCTTATTCCACTCTTCCTCTCACACTCCCTCGTGCCCTTCCTCCCCACATATAACTCCTTGTTTCTGTCCTTAACTTTGTATCTCCTCCTGCTCTCCCTTTCTTCATGCTTGTTCCCCTTCTATACTCATCCTGTCCATATTTCTCTCCCTAAACACATCCTTTATCCATCCATCCCCAAATCTTACCTCTCTGCTTCCTCCCTGTCTTTCACATCTCCCCTATATTCCCTTTTGACTCCATTCCCCTTTCCTTCTCTTCTCCACCTCCCTCCATCTCCCCCTCCCTCCTTCCCTGACTGCTCCCCTGTGAGGCTATCATTCTGAAGTCTTGTCAATACGACCAGTCAACCAAACAAAAAGACCAACTGACCAATTGAGGTATTTTGACTCTTAATCCCCCCTCTCACCCCTCCTCACCCTCCTCCTTCCATCCTCTTTCACCACCGTCTCTTCCCCTCTCTCTCCATGTCCTTTTTTTTGCACTTAATTAAGTCGCCAAGTGGCTGTCAGGAATAATTTTTTGCTGCGGCACGGGGGCCAAGGGCCGTGGTGGACTTGACATTTGATAATATTGCGTATCCACGTTGATTGAAATTGATTTTAGGGGGAGAGAGGGCCCCTGCTCGCCGCCGCCGTGATCGTTTGACAACTCTCAGCCAATCAGCCCCAAGGACAGCCCGTGGAATCCGCGTCTTTAGCGTTGCAACTCATATTCCTACGAGTGATGGCCGGGCACCTACTTGTGTGTGTTTGTGTGTGTGAGGGAAAGGGAGAGTGCGTGTGTGTCAGGGTACCAAAGGTCGGACATGGAGTACCGTCGCAGGGTCATGGAACTGGCAGTCACATTTCCCATAAATCAGCTGGGCAGTGCAGAAGGGAAACGTGTAAATCTGAGCGTGTGCACAAGACCGCCTGTTCCCTTGTTTGTGTGTGAGTGTGTGCGCGTGCGTGTGTGTGTTTGCAAGGTTATTTTGTGTATGTTGCTGGGTTTGAGTGAGTCCAAGTAGCACGTACACACTCAGATTTAGTTTTGTGTTTTTACACAAGTAACCTCTGCCACCTTCAGCTACATTTTCCCTTGCTAGCTAATAGAGGGTATTATGTTAGATGCAAATGACTGTTTTAATTGTTGCCTTATTAGCGGGGAGTGGGGGTATTAACTAAAGAACATCATGATGAAATGCCACTCAAAAACAAGCTGCAGTCGGAATCAATCAGGGCAATTAATTACAAACAAGAACAGCACCATCAGCGTTTCCATAATGTTTACAATCAGACTCTGCAGTGCTCTCACTTCACGTCTCTCTCAGACTGCCGGCCGAGACCTGAAACACGCAGCGAGGCCTTGTCCCCTGCACGGGTCCCCAGCATGTTTACTGCTATCTTTTTATGAGCTGTTGTCCCAGGGCAAAACTTAATTGTTATTTTTTGGTTTTAAAAGATAAAGTATTTTGGAGCACCCTGCCTAAGGACTGTTAAAGCAGTACTTTAAATTACTTGAAATGCTTATTTAATTAGTTTTGACCAATTCTATTCCCACAGTATTGGACATATCCTTTGCCAGCTATAATTATAATTGAAAAGCAGTCTTTTTTTTTTACTGTTTATCTTACTGACACCTATTGTTATTTTAACATGCTTTGTAATGAAAAATGCAATGCAGATAAGCACAACAGCATCACTAAGTTATTAATGTGAATCAAAACTTTGAAATTTACTACATATCTATTGAAGTTTAAATGTTTGTCATAAAATGTGCCAAAATTGTTGTAATGTTGATATTGATATATGATATTTATATATGAAAATCTGCACATTTAGAACATAGACTTGAGGACTAGATTGATCATTTGAACATTGACATTTAAAGGGATCGTGTGATTTCTCTCAGAGAGTGACTGCCCCTCCACTACATTTTATTTTGGTCAGCTTTTTACTGTTTACAGTTTTACAAGCTAAACAAGCAACGTCTTCCAAACTCCCTGTAATAAATATGGGAGTATTGCTGTCCATGTAACATACACACAAGATGCAATTACCTTTAGTGTCTTGCTAAGCTACCTATTTAGCTGGATTTTACACTTAATGTTTATGTGCTCTACTAAATTACATGTTCACATTGCACTCTCTCACCTGATCATCTTTATCTCCAGAGCACGCCCATGTCTTTAAAAAACTGTCAGATTACATCACAGCACAGAATGACTTAAGGTGATCTGATTCTGAGATTCATTAACAAACATTGATAGCAACAACAACATGGTAACGGTGTCAATCAACCACGAGTTGTGTGTGCTAGCATGGGAGCAACCAAGTGTAACCTGAGACCCTGTCCTTGACCTAACCCTAACTGGGATGGGGGATATTTAAAATATTTTCTACTGTAGTATTGCGCAGTATTGCGAGGGACTCCACCCCCTCAAAGAATACGTGGTTACACCCATGGTGTTGGACAATATGACGTCTGTCTTAATGGCTTAATGGCATGCAAGTTCTGGTATATAAAATAAGGCACATAGTTGTTAATAAAACAAGTCTTTCTACTAATGTACACAAACAAATGAAACACTCACATTCACTTAGAGTTTTGATTGATTGATGATTGCTTTTATGGATAATTAGAACTGGAGGGAGTTCCATGTCACATCCCATTAGTCTGTTTATCTGTTTTATTTTGAAATTTGTATTGTCGATTTACTTCCTGCCCTTGCGTGTCCTCGATTATACTCACCTGTCCCTGATTCTCTCGTCAGCCACTTCTGTATATGTATACCACCCCACTCCCTTTGTTCTCTGTCAGATTGGGGTGTGTTTCTGTCCAGTTTTCAAGCCTTTTTGCTCACGCCCTGTTCTTAAACGACCAAGGGTTCTGCCTCACCCTTGCTTGTACCTCTGCCTCGCTGCCTGCCCTTTACAGAGGCAGGCCGTGGCCTGCCTCTGTTTCGGTTTTTGCGCTACTCTTGGAGTTTGCCTTGTAGCTAATAAACTCACTCAAGAGACTTTGTTGTTGTCTGCTCCTGAGTCCTTTCTACGGTGCCTGACATTCCAGAGACTTCAGAGGACTTCAGTTTGTTTGTCCTTTTTTACATTTTCACTCATCTGTAACAGGCCGTGTACTTTCAGAATCAAACAAATTTCCTCCATAGAAATATCTACTTTATTAACTGTCAGAAACATTTGAATCTATAGGCATGCCTTTCTCATTTGCTCCTGTTTTAATTGGGTTAGGGGTGTCACTTGGTGTCTCTTTGTCTGTCTCTGAGAGCCATGCCAAATTCCTGATGAGGTTCTGTCTTCTAACCCCCTTTTTCAGCAGCTATAATCGCCTCTCACAGCTCCAGGCAACAGACGCAACTGTACCAGACGCACACAGAGGGGAAATTGCTTTTATTTTGGAGGGGCTTGTCTAAATTAATTGTGATTTTTATTTATTTTTTTATTCACCGGCAATTAACTACAATGTTTGCTCTGGTAACGTGGCCTATATAAGGACACTCAATAGCAGCGTGACAATGAACACACTGAAGTGGTTTTACTATGGTCAACTTTACTCTCAAGACCTTTTGACTCATGACAGGAGAAGCTCTGATCAGCCTGTAGGGGCATGTTCACCATGCTGAAGGTCCAGACACTTTCATTCTTTTCTTTTTTGTAAAATAAAAATAACTTTTTATAATGTTTGCCAAGTTGAAAAAGACAAGATAAAAAAGGGAGAAAAAAACAGCACTGAAATACTAAACATTTTATTTTTCAGTATTGAACCTCCTCTTTTTTTCATCTAATGCATGCTGGGATAACCTCTAGCCTGATGGGTGGATGAAGTAGACTGCCTTCACTGGGCATGGGCCATTTGTTGACCTATGATTACAAAGACTTATGGGGGCTGCATGTGCAAATAATGACTTGTCTCTGAGAACAAGCCCACCAGCACAGGCCTCTGTGTTTTAACATTGGACTGTTTTCAGTCTGAATCTCCACTCAGGGTGGAGGTCAAGGTGTACAAATTATCCAACTTTGACACTAGAAATTGCTGTTTGCAATCTATTCTACACCAGCAACAATGGTTTATTTTAACCAAAACCACAATCTTTCCCTAACCTAAAGTTGTTGTATTTCCTTAAACTCAGCCAAACATTAACCACAGGGGCACCAGGTCAGATGGCAAATGTTCCTCAATAGCATATTTTGTTCAATGAATTCAACATCTCTGAGGGCTAACATTTGAGAAATATTTCCTCACTATGATAATCTTCTTCCTCCATCCTTCTTCTTACTCATGTCTCCCCCCTTCTCCTCCACTTTCTCATGCCATCTACACCCACATCCGCCCTTCTCCTCCTCCCTCCATCCTCTTCCATCCTGTCTTTTGCTCTCCTCTGCTTCCCACCTCCTCGTCCCCCTCTCCCCGGCTCAGCCTTCTTGTCCAACAACCCGGCTATTAACCTCTGCCCTGGTGTCTCTCTTCCCATCACCGCTGCAGTAATTAGGAGGTCAATAATCCAGCCCTCCTCTATCATTTACGCTGACACACACACACACACAATATATTTTTCTCTGATAGCACATGATGTGACAAATTTATTCACTGCATTACCAACTCCACCCAAACACCCCCCCAATGTATACACACACACACACACACACACACAGATGTGCTCAACGTAGTGCACTCTTCGCCTTGTGCAGGTCATGGTTTACTTACACCAGTCTTATACTACACAAGATATGGACCCTAGTTAGCTGACTACTGGACCAAAATTATTCGAATGTTGAAAAATACTTTTGGCAAATTGGATATTACTAACCCATTAACAGCCAATTCTGGCATGTGATGATACTCTGTTTTAATTTTTTGGGGTTACATTGCAAAGGACCTTACTCACTCTATCTTATTATCTTGAAATGGAAACATGCCTCCACTCCTAAATTTGAAGGATGGAGAATAGCTTGAGAAAAACTGGGTTGGTCCATGAGCGAGACAAGCTTTATCATGTTTGTAATTAAAATTATATTTAAAATTTGAAATGAGGAAAATTGGAAATAAGATAAATGTGTAATAAAGTAAATATCATAACATATTGATACAGGCATAATGCAGTCGTAATTATCACAACAGCAATTTAGTCCATACTGCCCTATTAGTACCTCTGTGTAAGCGCAATTGTAAATGAATGAATGAAAGCTTACACACATTAATATGGTAATTTGATGCATAATTTCAAAGTGTGTTATTAGCTAATCACATGTTTTAGAATATGTTCATCTTCATACCACAAGTACACACACACACACACACACACACACAGACAGACAGACAGACAGCAGGGGTGACAGGACTGGGCAATGAGCTGTCAGAACAGTCTCTCTCCATCACACAGGTCATTGGCTGATCCCTTTCTTTCATCCATTCCGTCTCTTTCTCTACCTTTCCCTCCATCTCTCTCTCTCACCCTTCCTCCCTCTCTCCCTCCCTCCTCTGCGTCTCATTAACACAACATACAATTAAAGTGTGTGTATCAGTGTCAGACCCCTACTATTAGCATCTCTGCCTAAATGGCACTTGGCAGAGAGCCGGATCGCAGCTTCCTCCTCCCAGTCAAACGATTAAAGGCCTCGTACACACGGTCAACGCCAAAACGCGTTAACACCTAATTAGCTTGACGCAGCAGCACTGTGCACTGCTGCGGTGCTTGTAGGTGGACTGACACTGTCCAGCTCCTGTCACCTCTGTTGGCATTTGATCATTTAAGCAGCCAATTTAAATAGTTTTTAATTGTCTCATTCTCTTTTCGAATGTACAGTGTTGTATGAGGCATATTCTGCAATTGAGAAATGAAGAGTATCTTGTAAATGCTTGTTGGGTTGCATTTGTCTTGTTTAAAGCAAAAAATCTGCATATTTACAACATGCAAGTCAAAGTCAAACAAAATTATTGACTGAATTTTGCTGATTCAAACAAACAACGACAAACTAAACAGTCCCCCGTAGTGCCACATACAGGATTGTATCAGACCAAAAAGGAGGGACAAAAAATGTGGGTGAACTCATTTATGTAATTCATTTAGAAATGAACCAATGTTTGCTCACACCGCTGCATGGACTTAGGAGCTCAAGGGAAAACTATGTTTTTTAAATCCCTTCAAAAGTCTCCTGACTGCAGTGATTCTCAGATGCAGACACACATACATACCACACCCTCTCCCTCACTGCAGCAGTAAATATATGAGATCTAACTCCTCTTCACAGCGTTGCCTAATTACTCCCAACAACATGGTAGCTGATTAACTTGTAATTGCTGTTCTGAACGCAGCCTGTCCCTCTCTCCTCGTTAGGGTTATTACTGACTATAATTACCGTTAATGTGCAGAGGGGAACACACACACACACATACACCAATAACCACCACATACAGGTGGAAGCTCATGCGCAAGCACCTGAACACACATTTTCTCCTTCACAACACACTCATGCACACACACACACACCTCGCCAGGAGAACACTTATGTTCTTGGAAACTGTGACTGGTGCACAAAGCAATAACGGTGAAATTTAGGCAACTACATTCATTTTCAGTAGTGTTGCCTAATTTAAGCAATGTGATTCACAGCAGTCAAACTCCTGTAATGGTCTTCATATGTCACTTAATGTCTTGCCAGTGTCCTTTAAACCTCATCACAAAGCCCAAATCGGATGTTGTTGTCCCACGAGCGTGTGAGTGAGGCCTATGAAAGGCAGTTTTCTCTCTACCATTTGTGACTCTGGAATTGCATTCCTTTTAATTTAATTTTAGGTTGATTGTGGTGACAGCAACATACAAGCTCAAGCTTTTTCTCCTGTATAAGAGTACCGTGTTGAATTGCCATAAACCTAAGGGGAAAAACTGAAAAACTATTTTACAGGTTAATAACAAAGCAAATGTGTCCTCTGATAAATTATTAGGGGGGTTAATCCCCAGATAACACAAAAAATATGTACATTTTAGCATGTGTTTACAGCATCAAAAGTTCCTAGCTGTGAAATAATCATCCAAAAACAATCTCGATTATAAAAAAAAAGATTTTCCTGATATCCTGTCATCACGCAGATCATATCCCAAATTGTTTTGATATCCTGCAGGAAATCAGATAAGTAGCGACATATGTTTTGCATTTCCATAAAAGCAACATTTGTAGAATTAACTATCTGCTTCTAAAACCCCAAACAGGGAATTTAGAAAAATCTGTTTATGAACTTTGCCACTGGGTTCCTGTGAACTGCAGAAAGAATGAAAACACAAGTAATAATAGTATTATTTACATAAACATGTACTGTTTCTGCTCAATGTATAGAGCAAAAAACAAAACATATGAATATAAGCACCTGCCAAGTGATTTTTTATTGGAAACTACCAGCCTTTTTTTGAAGCAAATTCCAGCACTTGATCATGATTATTAATGAAAATGAGTCCTCTGCCACTATTGTTTGTCTTTCTACGCTCACTCTGCAATACAAGGCTTCTCTTCTCCCCTCCTGCCTCCTCTGTTTGAAAAAGCTTTTGCATCAATCTAAATCCGGCTTAATCGTAATTCTCCAACTAAACTTGCTGTGGAGAAAGCTATGAGTGCAAAGCTCCTTTAAGTTTATAATCACTTTCTCCTTTAGCCGGGGATAACGGTACTACTTGCAGGAGATTTAGCCCATGTCTGACTTTCCCTCTCTCTCCTGCCCTCCGTCTCTGTCTCCCTCTGTTTCCCCCAAACACTATCTCTCTTTCTTCGGACCATTAGTGATATTGCCGGGCCGCAGACCTCTGTGTTAAGTCACTTAATCAAAAGCAATGGGTTGAAAATCTTGTTTGGCCTCTTACGTCTGATTCATTCCTGCAGACAAGAGCAGCAGAGAGACAGAGAGAGGGCCGGGGGGAAATAAATGGAGAGCGAGAAAGATAAGTAGAGGGAAGGGAGAGAAAGTAAGCGAGCGAGTGTTGATAGTAAAGTGAGGTGGCGAGGGAGAAAGTGTGAGAGAGGAAAGAGAGGACATTAGGTGGTGGTACTATGTGTTATCAGCTAAGCAGTAGAAGGCTATCATTGGCTCTTTCACCCTCCGGGGATGAGGAGGCCACTGTTCCTCTAACCACTTCTGACCACCTCTCATCCACACAAACACACACACACACACACACACACTCACAGCATCTTCTCATCTGACTTCTTCGTCAGTATAATTCATACCTTTGCACAAACTCATTTCTTCTTCGCTCGCACAACACAGCCAAACAGAGACCACGAGACAGCAGATCCTCCAACTGAAACAACAAAATGTGGTGCATACAGATATATGTGTTTTTTGCCCTGAATACCTAGTATAGTGCTTTCTGAAACTGTTAGAAATCACGGTTTCAAAAATCTGACACTGCAATGCTTACTTGAGCGTAACTATGTGTGATTTGTCGGGCAATTTTATTCTTGGGATAATGATCTCACAAAATAACATTTTCACTTACAAACATGTAAGGGATTTAAGGAAAGGTTAAAGGTCATATTTAATGAGTCCAAAATTGGAACAGGATAATGATACAAATAATAAACTTATGGTCGTGTTAAAATGTCCTGATTTGGCAAAAGACAAAGGAATACGGGCAAACGAGGGACATATCCACACTGAGCTTAATAGTGTTGGTCAGATTAAGTCAATGAAACAGGATCCCTGGTGAAGATGAAATGCTGGGTAAATAGAAGACAGACATGTGTCTTGTAGTTTCTTATTGACTACATGGATGTGTATGTGTGTCAAGTGTTTTGGTTGTGTGGGTGAACACACTCTCTGTATGGCTCTGTAGCTACGCCAGTCTACATTTCACACCATTTGACTGATGACAATTTTTGGGATAATGAGGACATTTTAGGTCGTCCTCACTTCCTCAAAAAGCTAATTGAGGGAAGACTTAGTTTTAGTGTTCAGGTTACAATAGGAGGGTGGGAGCACAAGATAAAAGTTAAGAGACATTCCGTCTCCGGTCCCAAAACCAAGATCTGAAAGTTTTATGCAATTAAAGTTAAATAACTTAGGTTTAGGTTAAGGGAGGAGAATGAGCAATGTCAATGAAGGTCCTCACAAGTATATAAGTACAAACATGCATGTATTTTGTGTGTGTATGTGTGTGTATAGGAGATGATGGGTGATGGGGGGGGTGGGGGCTCCATGCTCCATAGGGGGGCAAATGGAACATACGGAGCACCAGACCTCTTCTACTGCTGTACAGCGCACGCACACGCACACACAGATTTTATTTGTAAATTCAGAAGAAGAAAAGAAAAGTTTATTTCCCCTCCTCAGTGCAGCTGACAGATTTATATAATAGAACGTTTGTCTTGTGGAGGATGTGCAACAGAAGAAGGAGGAAACAGAAGGAAATAGTCTGTGTATCTGGTGTTCATCAGTACACATTTATGAAAGAAACCTTCAGTGATACACACGGCTTAAAAAGAAGGAAATACCAGCTGTAAGAGTTAAGACCAACAAAAGTTGTACCTGCAAAACCCAAAACTTACATTTTACACTGCAATCAGTTTGATTTCCCAATGGTTAAGGCCAAACCTTATACCATTAATGCACTAGCTTTGAACAGCAATGCACTTTACGACTTTGTCTTAGTTGTACAAGTTAAATCAGCAAAGCAAAGAGAGAACTGCACTAAGCTGAAGATATATATGATGGTTTAAAAGTCATAAGTGAATTGAATTTTCTTAATTATGGTAAAAGTCAAAAAGTGGGGTAATATCTTGTGAATTACCCTATGATGCACATCGGGGTCAGAGAGTAATCTCTCTCCTCCTAAGACGATCGTTGTTTTCATTTCCTAATTGAGGCAGAGAGAGATGGATTGAGGGACAGACGGAGAGCAGAGATGGAAGAGCGAAGCTAGTGTAGCTCTTTAATCCCTCATCTCTCCCTCTGTTAATAGCCTTTTATTTCACCTCTCTTTTTTTTTGTTTGCCCCCTCATTTCCCCCTGCCCCAAATGTATGAGTGTTCAAAGTATCCTGGATTTGGGACATTGCATTGTGGAATAGCACAGTTAGCAGTCCTACTTAGTGGAGCCAAGCCCCTTTAAAAAACACCCCCTGAAAAGCGACAGAAAATCCCTCTAAGACCAAATCTTCTAAAGCGCTCCAGCTTGCATTTCTTTTCAGAAATGCACAGTTAAAAAAGAAATGGAAAAATATAAAAAACAACAGAATTGAATCTGCTTTTTGGCTCGTCAGTGCAAGAGAGACACACTGGAGACATAATACAGGAAGTAGAAAAAGAAGAGTTATGACAAATGAAACTCTTAAATGTGCTGAGTGGGGGGTTAGGGTTATTTGACTGTTTATCTCAGGAAGACATGTTTGTCTCTCTCTCACTACTTGTGAAAAGGCATGTGTTGTTGCGAGTGTTGCTGATTTCTTGGGAGGTGTGGATTCTTCACATCAAACACACTCCAGCACCTGTACACACAATCAGCCGACTCCCCGCTGCCACAGGTGTACTGGAAGAACCCACCTCTCACACCTTTTCAATTAACAGGAAGACACATTCAAACACACTCGAACCCATCCACCCACCCACCAACCAATCACCTAATACACAAATTACAGCACAGACACACACACACACAGAAAGTTGAAATTCATTCCTGTTGCAGACACTTCTCAATTCAATTAAGACACAGTGAAATACTTCTTTTGATCTCAGTATTGGATATCAGGCACACACACCTGATGCTAGCAGCACTAGTGGTCTCAGCTTTTAGCAGCATTGTGTGGCAGACAATGCTAACATCATCTGGCTAGAGGTAACAACAGTTTTCAAAGGTACAACAGAAGAGCGCGCTGCGAATTCAATTATGTTGCATTGCATTTCGTGTGTGTGTGTTTGCTTTTGTGTATGGCTGTGTTTTCCCGCACATGTTAAGTGTGTATGCTTGTGTTGCCTCAGTGTATGCAAATACCATTTCCATTTGATAATGAGCTTTCTCCTTGTGCCAGAATCAGAGTTTATATATTGGAGTTCCTGAGCTAACACGACCTATAATGCTATCCCGTTTTGTTTTAGGATTAAGTAATTGCGTGTAAAGGTGTGATACTACTTTTTGTTGTCATCTTATCTCAGGAAGATGCAGAAAAACGTGTGTATACATGCAATTTTGTGTTTTATTGCAATGTCTTCCTCACTGGTCGACTTAAAAAGACTGAGGGCTGACTACAAGTTTAAAATGTTGCTGCAAGAGTAATTTGATTCCATCCCAACTACTCCCCATTTTTTGCATTGTCTCTCGTCTATAGTCTTTTCTGACCTGTTGATCCAACAGGAACTTATCAGAGCTGCTAAGGTCATGTAGCAGAGGCAGTTGTTCTGGAATTCTTCTAACATTAACTCTGTTTGCTGGCAGGTTTACAACTTTGATTGGTTGCTTTTGTGCTTTAATGCATCTGCTGCATTCATGTAAATACAGTATACATATATTTTTCTGTAATGTATAGTGTATCTCTCCTGAAATGTTCTAAATAAATAATAATAGATATTTTTTGCTTCTTTGTTCAATCCATTATAGAATGAAATGCAGTTTTCTGTGGTTTGTGTGACTGACACTGTCAGCAAATCAAGCTTAATCAGGGCTTAAACAAAAATCTGTTGAACTCGGCAGTCGCTTGTTTATCAGAAAGTTTTAAAAATCTCTGCTCCTGCTTATCTTTCATACTGCAGACTGACAACACAAAATGACTCTCAGTTGTGTTACTATTCTTTAAGAGATGGAGAGGGAAGGGAAGAGACTGGAGTGTCCAGAGGAGGGACTAAGTGCGACTTAACTTTTTCTGGTGGTTCAGGAGGGACATGCATTTATTTGTGGTTTGTGCATTTGAATATATGTGTGTGAGAGAAAGAGAGAGTATGTTTGTGAACACGCAAGGGTGAGACTTTTATCAGTTAGAGAAGGGACACAGAGAAAAAAAAGTTTTAACATGCAAGTATCCTGATCAGGCATCATCGTATCCTGGTCGTACAAACACTCGAAAACACAGTTACTAAGAGTGGGAATTCTACCATTTAATTCCCAATCTTTTTGTCACAATTCAGGAGGACAAAAAGCAGAGCTGTACACGTGCAATCCTTTTGAAATAAAATGGATTGTGGATCGAATTATTGTCTTCACCTGACCAGAGACTGGTTTGTCTGTTAGTGCATCCATAAAATACCTCACTGTGTCACAGAAAGCTAATTATTAAGTTATTAAATCCTTAATCCTTTAATCCTTTATTTCAAGATGAACTACAAGACGACTCAAGTGTGTACATGTTGTACATCGATCTTTTTGGCACTTGTGAATCAATTAGTAGAGGGTAAGGAATGCAGTTTGTGGTTTTCATCTGTGAAAGTGTAACAAGAATGCTGCTATGCTTATGGTAAAGATTAGATTAGGCTCCACTGACTGAATGAAAGTCATTGTAATGTCCCCAAATATACATTAAAACGTATGCAAATAAAATGTGTTGGTGATTAAAGAAAATCTCAATTTACAATAAAATATATATATATTTTTTTTTTTTACAAAAATGACTAAAGAATCATAAATTATTGTCTATTACTATTAAAATATATATTTTTAAATTATATGTATTTATATTGGTGATGATTTTTAAGTAAGTAAGGTAAGTTTGTGCCAGTAGGTGTGAGAGCATTTTGTTCTGGGCAGATGAGTCGAAGCTGTCTCATTGGCAGGTAAATTACATTTTTGATTGTAGCGCCTGTTTTGTGTCTCTCTACATGAATACACAGTGCCAGATTTTGCATATGTAAGGTTAAAGTGGCGAAGCTCATCCCGCTGTATTCAATCCTTAAAAAAGACATTTCCTATTTTCCCCAGAGGCTGTGTGTGTGGGGGGTAGGTTGAGGTAATAGATGGGGTGGGGGGTGGGGTCAAAATAGCATATGCGTGTATCTGTGCATGTATATGTGCACACTTGAGTGCACGCATACAAAATCATTGTGTGCATATGGGTGTGGGTGGCTCCCTGTTCATCTGAATGGGGATTCATTGGGCAGCCATTTCAAAATTAAATGCTTTTGGTCAGGCAGATTGCTTTACGTCTCTGTCATGTTGCTGTGAATGGGATGCAGGCTTTGATGGATATGAGGACTGACAGGAGAGCCCCCCTATACACACACACACACATTCACCACTTTATTCATCCTCAGCTTTACTCCCTCCATCTCTCTGTCCTCAAGCTCCACTCTTTTACCTCGCGTCATTTGTCCCTCCATACTGTTTAAGACCCAGATGATTTTAAGGTATTTGCTATTCATAAGATTTATTTACAAAAGACCACATGTCCTTGATGTAGAAAAGCTTGCAGGCACATAAAAGAACCCTTCTCCTCTTTTGGTTTTGTTTGTGCTCTGCCATTTATGCAAAACCCACATGCATTAAGGCCCGTTCCTGAGAATCCCCAAAACAGACTTTTACTACAGTAAAAATCTTTTCTGCAACTGAGGTCTCATTTTATCACTTCTGTCACGTCATGTGACATTTTGGACAAAAAGGACCAGCAGACATATAATGTTATATGTCATGTAATTTTCATATATTCTCAGTGCAATTATACACTGGCACTGAGTGAAATGAGCCATGTTAAGGGACATTATTAAATTATATTATAAATATATGGTTTTTCATTTGGTGGTACACATTTTTGCCCTTTAAGAAGGTAACACCATTGAACATTATGATGTCTTCTACGCCATTTAATTGAGCATCTTATTTGTCTAATTGGTTTGTTAATCTGATTTTAGATTAGACTTTAGTTTGTCATGTTGTGATTAGCTGTTATCTAACTTTTAGGTTTGGAGTAAACATTTTAAATGGTCCTTTTCATGTTCTTTTATCATCTGCCCAAATTCATTTTCTTTGTCTTGTTTCATTCACATTCATTTTCAGCTTAAAGCACTTTGCTTTTTCATTCTACTTTTGTTTTTACTTTTTCATCAGTTTCCACAAAGTTTAAGCTTTGACATACGGTCCCACACACACACACACACACACACACACACACACACACACAGCTGTCAGGAACTAACAATACTAATAAGAGATCTACAGATGGTCCTATCAAATATCCTGCACACATTTCCTTTTCCAAAAACAACTTATACAGAGTTGGTTTAAGAACAATATGCAAAACTTCCAGACTTCCATTTTGCTTCTGTGTGTGTGTGTGTGTGTGTGGTTGTGTGCGCGAGTCAGTCATAACTAAACACAATCAGTCCTGTCAGTCTGTGAATTTCCTGCTTGGTGACAGTCTGCATCTGCCTTCCTGGTACACGTCATCTGTCTGGCCTGCGCACACACACACACGCGCGCGCGCTGACATTCTTACAAGAAAAATCATTCTTAACTGTGGGGAAACTGATCTCAGAGTTACTTTTAGACACTTCATTCTCTGATGATGCCACTTTGATGATGAGAACCAAGTCAGCAGTTTGTCTTGTTGCTAAACTCTCACTAATTCATCTTTATCTATATTTAATGAGAGTCCTCACACACTCTTCTTTAGGTAATTACTGTATTTCTACTGTGTGTTAGCCACATGGATAAAAGTCAATCAAATGTCATGTTTTTTTTTCCAACATCCTAAATCTCCTAGATCTCTTCATCACCCATTCTCTATCTCTCTGTGGGTTCAAAAGGTCAGTTTAAAAGATAATCTTCCAGGAACTTATCATTGGTTTTTAACAAACTGTCAAAGCAGATAAAATGTCAAACAGATCTATGGGAGAAATATAATTTTTGCTATTGGGCCACTGTTTGTCCATTGACACTATTTAACCCTGCAAATGGCCTCAAAATGTAAAAGTCTTAATAGGTCTTCGACTTATAAATGTCTTTGGCTGGTTATTGTTGTCATCAAAACTGCAATAATCAAATTCTGTATACTAGCTCTGGTCTGAGACTGTAATGCTGTTGAGGTGGACAACAAAGAAGATTTATCAGCAACATCTGGATTTTTTACCCTAAACGGGAAATATCTGCTTTGATGCCGCACTCACCAGCACAGCAGGCCAGCTGAAAACTCTTGTATTTTGTCATAAAATATTTTTGAGTTCCTGTCACACACTTTCTCTCCCTCTTTGGCCCCACATCTATCTGTATTTTTTGTTGTGTGTCAGTGTGCATGTTACAACATGTCTCATTCGCCTCAGATGCGAGGACCTCTCACTCGATGAGCAGATGAAAGCCGCTGAAAGGTAATGGAACCTCTGTTGAGACGAGCCAGCCAATCTGCAGCTTACCAAAATACATTTCATTCAAACACGTGTGCGCGCGCACACACACACACACACACACACAGCTACCCATACATTTGCATCCGGAGTTCTGTGGCAGCTAGCTAGCGAGACAATTCGCGTTGCCATTCAAATGAAGGCAGTGTTTGTGTGAGCCCTGGAGAGAGGAGAAAGCAGAGAGAGGTGTTTTAAGAATATGCAAATACTGCTCTGCATGGGAAATCTATCTTGAAATGAGCTTTCTATTTGGGGAGCTTAAATCAAGAATCACTTTGGTACACTGATGTGAATAGAATAAGTTCTGCCTCTGCCGATGTTTACATGTATAACGTGGCTGTCAGGGCTTAAAGAGATTTAAAAAAATGCAAAGAGCAAAAAAAAAGACAAAACATGCAAAGATCAAGTCTGAGGGTGTTTAAAATTTTTGCAAAGCATGTTAAACTGCATGTATTCAAACTAAAGTATCCAAATCCAAATGATCCTGCATCATATCTTGCTGTGTGCTGGAGCCGAGATACAATACATGGAGAAGAAAAACTTGTTTTATCTTTTCTTAAGCTGAAATTACTTTACATGTTCCTGGGACAATTATTGAAGCAAAATTTGAATTGCATCAAAAGTGTTTCAGGCCAATAGGTATTCTTAATGAGCGATATGTGCTTGTTTTCGGCCAAGACAATTCAACTATATTGGTTCACCGTTCCAAAGTAACAGATCACATACAACCTGTTAAAGGAACAGTCTGACATTTTGTGAAATGTACTTCCTTGGCAAGAGCTAGATGAGAAGATCAGTACCACTCTCATAATTGTCTATTAACTATGGAGCTAGAGTCAGGAGGCACAGAGCTTAGCAACAGCTGGCTTGGCTCCGTCAAATGCCATCAAAGCTCTGTCAAAGTTCAGTGATCAGTTAGCCATTCAACAATCACCAAAAAACGACTAAACTAAAAATAGTTCACGACGTGCAATCACAAACACATCTCACACCAGCACGGGGCTGTAGACTTAAGCATTTTCCCCACTTTCATTTCCCACTTTACACAACACTAATGCAATAGTGCTGGTATAGATTTGGGGCAACACTTAAGACCCAGCCTGTGGACCAGATGGACAAGGACAGACTTGGGAGAGATGTGTTGAGTGTGTTGCTCTAAACAAGCTCATCTGCGCAAACATCAACATGAATTTAAAACCTTGTTAAAATGTCATCTGGAATATGAGATATTCCCAAATCTCCACTGTAAAGCTCATTCTGAATCAACATGATACTTAGCACTATAATTCTGTCACACTGCTCTATTTCCAGAGAGAAAGTTATTACAATGATTTGTTCACAGTGGAGCTCTCCACAGTTGCCAGTATTGATGTAGTCTGACCGTAGATACGTTTGTTTGTTTTTGTGTGTGTGTGTGTATGTGTGTGTGTGTGTGTGTGTGTGTGTGTGTGTATTTGAGACATTAGTGTATGTGATACTTGCATGCACACTGACTGGTGTGTCTATACATTCATGAATGTGCACACAAACAGGACTGTGCATGCATGCAGTTATGTCTCTGAGTGTCTCTGTGTTTTTAAGTGGGTGAGATAGTGTGTGTCTTGGTTCTGTATTGTATGGATCATAAAGCAAACCGAAAAGGCTGAGAGGGTCGATGGAAAGGTGGTGACAGGCTTCTGCGTACAACTTACAGCTCTCAGATAAACTAACAGAGAGAGAAGCGAGAGTCAGAGAAAACACGCTGCAGTAGATCACATGCAGATACGCTCGCCCGCTCACCGTAACACCGCTCTATCCCTCAAATCCCTCGTCGTAAAAGTTACTTATGGTTGTTTTTAATTCTTCCCGGTGTGAAAAGACCCTGGCCGACAGTTAACTAACTAATGGGATAAAGGAGCAGGCCAGAGATTAGCCTGATCCGGTGGAGCAGTCCAGAGATGAAACCTCACAGCAGCATTGTAAAACAACACCACTGGAGTGTTATATACTGTTTGAAAAAAGACGAAGTCCAAAGGCAATCGATCAAGGAAAGAAGTACATTTGTGCTTTCACTTATTCGTCTTTTAGGGTCACTGTAGCATCCTGTTGGCCTAGAGCACTAAGGAACGTAGCATGTAACAGCAATGTACTGTAGTTTTGAGACCTTAGGCCTTTTTAACATAATCCATTTTCACATGTCACAGGAGGAAAAGCCCAGGTGTAAATAATACAATTAATGATGGCTGAATTCCATTTAGCTGTTTCAGTTTCAGGGTCCTGGTATTATAATAAACTTTATTTATATAGCACCTTTCAAAACAAAGTTAGATAGTGCTTCACAAATAATACAGCATCCTACACCATAACAGAAGAAAGTAAAAAAAGGGAAAGCAATAAGAGAGACAAAATAAACAACAAACAAAACAACAGTTAATGCCAAAAGCAAGTTCATAAAATGTGTTTTCAGTAGTGATTTAAAAGTGTTGCTAGATGGATTTCAACAAGAAGACAGACAAGAAGAAGCACAGTGTCCATTAGTTTTAAGTTTTGACAGAGTAGGGAGTTTGGACATGGGTTTAAAGGTTGCTCATTACATCAGGATCTACATTTCTGTTTGAGAAGAGGTTCCACAAAAGCATGCTTGAAAAAAGATGATACATAACCCGCCATTAGTGAACTGTTGATGATGGAAAGCACAATTGGAGAGATACATGGTACGATCTCTTTGAAGAGTCGATTTTGGATGGGATTGTATCTAGATGACTTGAAGAGCAGTTCAGTTGTATCCAACAGTGCTTGAAGAGAGATTAAGTCAAAAGAGGTGGGTGGGACTTTAGGTTACAGTTACAGGTCTGTGGTAGAATCCGATTCCTAATGTTTTCAATTTTCGCTCTAAAGAATGTTGCAAACTTCTCACATGCTTCTGATAAAAGACCAAGGAAAGAGTTCTTTTTAGGACCAGCAACAATATGTTTCATAGTTCTGAACAATATTCTGGGATTGTGGTGGCTTTCAGTAATGATACTGGAGAAATATGTCTTTCTTGCTGTTTTGACAGCAGAGTTGTAATTGGACATTAGATTTTTCAACTGAGCGAGATCGACCCCGAGTCTGCTGTGTTTCCACTTACGTTCTATTGCCCTGCATTCCCTTTTTATTTTGAGTATGATCATTTAACCAGGAGGTGTCAATTGGACTATTTTTTCTTTAGTTTTTAAGGGAGCAATTTTGTTAGGAATGCCCACACAGAGTGATTTGAACTGATCTACTAAACTCTCAGGGGAATTACAATTACAAGATTGGTCGAATTCACAAATAAACATGGCTGAGGTTGAGGAATTTATAACACATCTCTTTAAGCAATTGACTGGGGCATTAAAGGGATGGCAGGCAGAAAGGCTGAAAGTAATGGCAAGATGATCTGAGACCAAGAGCTCTGTAGTTGAAAGATTATCCATGGTAAGTCCATAGGATAGGATGAGAACAAGAGTATGGCCCCGGTTGTGAGTAGGGCCGGTAACGGATTGTGTTAAGCCAAATGAGTCGCATATATTTTTCAAATCTAAGGCCAACGGATCATCTATACAACAAACTTGAATATTAAAATCCCCCATAATAACAATTATCTCATATCTGGAAATCATAAATGATAAGAACTCTGAAAATTCTGATATGAAATTAGATTTATGTAGAGTACTGCACAGACAATTGGGTGCTGTATGTTCTTAATGGAGAATTCAAATGAGCAAAATTCGCCACATGAGATGGGAGACCATTTAAACTCCCATTATGTATGCTCACATATGTAGGCTCACCGTCCACTGTCATGACTTGCTAGGACCCTTGAATACAATGTAGCCATTGTTCATTTTATTAGTAACACTAATATATCTGCTATGAAAAGGCCTATTGTCACTGTATGGGACAAATACTGGTAATAAGTATGGCCTTTATGTTGAGTGTGTGCGTGTCGGCAGTTAGATATGTTTGTTGTGTTTTCACTAGTACATATATAACTAAGAAGACCGGGTAAAGAGGAGAATAAGGATAAACATGGTAAATAAAACATACCAAGTCAAAAGCACAGAGTGAGGATTAAACACAGCAGTCCAGCAACAGATAGTTTTCAAAGTAGCGCCTAAAATCCAGAATTGGTTTAAGATGTGGATGTTTCTACCATCTGGCTCCAACTTTCTCTTCTTCTCTTTCTCTTACAGGCACATCTACTGCATCTACACAACTGTCTCGCACACTTAGTTGTGTGTTAAAGTGAGAAAAGGTAGAAAAAAGGGCTACCAGAGGACAGGGTGAAGAAAAAGAAAGAAGAATGTACAAGTAAGCACAGGGGGGGAAAAAAGAGGAGTGAAGAAAAAAGACTAGAATGCCAGCTTCCTATTTAGATGATGATTAAAATTCATAGGCCCCCCACCTCTAACATCTTTTACCCTCTCCATCCATCCCTCTATCCATCCATCCATCCATCCATCCCCCCCACCCCCCTCCACCGCCCCCTTGCACTGCTGAAGCAATCTCGCAACAGTCACAGCCTTCTCTCCCTGCAAAATTAATTTGACAGGTTTGCATTAAGGCACCTGATCAATACCCACTTAGAGCCGTGAGGGCTAAAGCCAAGAAAAATAACGCACTACCCTCCCCTCTTCTCCCTCTGTACCAGATGAGAAAAAATGAATCTTGGACACTTTTTTCACCCCTCCTCAATTGCTCGGCGGTCCTAAGCCCTGCTCTCTATCAGACGGACACACACGCACAAATAAACACTCACATAGACACGTGAAAGCACACAAATGAACACAGACATATACAGACGCACACACGCAGCTCCAAGCTTCTCTATCACAAGGCTGACCTCCTGCCATTGATCGGCAGCCGTTAAGTTGACAGAGGGCCTGGGAGGTGTGTGTGTGTGTGTTTTGTGACTTTCACTGGGCACTTAACCAGGGAACGATCAATTATACAACCTTGATGAAGTCAAGACTGTGTGTTTGTGATAGAGGGCCCAAAAAGAGTATCATTTGTGTCGAGCTGAAACGAAGCACATAGTGTGAGTTGGACTCAGCCTCACAGACTAGGCATCTGAAAAGAACAGGAGTCAAAAAGAAATTTGAGAAAGGGGGCCAACACGTGTAAACCAAGAATATTCAACAACAAGTGGTTCCTAAAGACAGGTCCATTTGTGCATCAATTTGTTAAACTTTGTATTTATCCTCCAAAGGATCTGCTGAGCATTCATTTTCTTTTAAGTTCATTAATTTCCACACGTTTCATTTGGAAAACAATCCACAAACTCTCCTCCTGTTGACTACTAGCACTTCCACTTCTAGTGAGTTAAATGTTTTTGCTCAAGGGCACCTGGGCTGGAGTTGTTAAGTGAGTTCACAGTTGTTCCCTGAGTTACGTAACGGACATCAAGCCTCAACTCAACATAAAGGCTCTCTTATGGCTGACGTTCATGTTGGCAGCAGAGAATCAAACTTGCACTTTCTCTTGGTCCTCAAAAATACATTTCTCTTATCATATCAAATGCTAAAAGAAGTTACACAAGTGGTCATGTGTATAGTAAACTGGTCATTTGCATTAACAAGATATATTATCTCCATTCACACTCACATTTCTCTGGTATTTTTCTCTCACCTTTGTCCCCATAATCGGTTTTCTGCTCGTATGTCTGAACCAGACAAGTGAAAGAAGCATTAAAATATGAGTGATACTAAGAGGCCAAGAGATGATAAATGTATAAGAATGGAAGGACGCAGCCATACATGTCCTTACATGGAGGTTTTTCCCAATAATAGGTGTGATAAAAATGTTTCATAGAATATAAAACGAGCCATGACATGAATCAATATAGACACTTTCTTAATAAGTAACAATAACTTCACTGGAGTCACTACTGGGTGAGGAAAAACAAACCAGTGTCTTCAATACAGTGTTTGTGTCCAAGACAAAGTGAGTTTGTTAGTTAATTGTTGTCATCTCTTCTTTTTGAACTAGAATAAGTACACTTATACTACTTACACTTGCTGTTATTTTTAGAGACTCAGATTATGGTCAGTAGCATTTGGCTGTTTCAGGATGCTACGACTTTTCAACAAACACAGTAGACTTAAAATACACAATATTTATTCCAAACGAGAACCAATGAGTGGGGGTCAAGGCAAAGTTAACATTTCTATACAATTGAAGCAGCCTCTGTACTGGGACAAGAGCTACACTTCTCACTTATCCCTCCGTTCCTCCTCATCCATCTGTCACCGAGTCTTCCAGGGCTATCCCATCTCATCCAGGCAGAAATCAATACCTGGCCCCTGAGACAGGCCCTCAATAAACAGTGGAGGGAGAAACATGGGCCAGCCTCCAGAGCTAAAGCTCCCCCCACCACCCCCACCCCTCACCTCCTGCTCTCTGCACAACACAAAGTAAATGAAGCCACTACTTTTCCTCTAACTTCATCCAACCAACAACAGAGACCTCCATCCCATGTTTCAGCCCTGAAGGTCGCAGTGATGTTTCAATCCCGGCCATGATTCACTCAAACGCACCTTCACACCCAGGTTAGAGTTTGCAGGCTGATGGGTATGAATGTGTGCACGTGCGTTAAAGGCATGGGATCGATGCACGGGTGTCGCAATGCAAACACAGGCAATACATGTTCTCTGTGTCATTTGCAGAGGTTATCTCCCCATTTTCTCCAAAAAATAAAAAATAAAATTTTGTGACATGGACCAGTGGTGAGATTCATTGAAAATCAATTAATTGATTAGTTAATCAGCAGAAAATAACTATTATTATAATGGATTAATAATGTAAGTAATTTATCCAGCAAAAATGTGTAACATACAAAAGGGGTTTATGCTCAATTTGAGCCAACCAAAGTATTGCTTGTTGGATACAGTTTAGCAAACTCACACTACTTTAGTAGTGACATGATTAGATTTCAACCAGTGAAACTACAAAAACAATAGAAAAAGTGAGGGTTAAACAGGTTGTGAGCCGCTACCCTTCTGGCCAATGAGACTTCACCAACACAACTCTAGGCCGATGACCGAACATTACAAGTTATGGAGTTCAGCTTTAGTACAACTCATTACAGTGGGACACGATAATAAAACATTACTCATAGTAAAATATTTTTTTCTTGGTTTGGAAGTTGAACAGTTTGTTCAGTTAAAATTCCTATGCTTGCTTTGTTTCAGTATTAGACTTAACATGTTTCTGTTAATGTCTCTCTAATATAAATGATATATTTTCTTTTGTTTTTATGAACACAGCATGCTGTTTTCATGTTTCTATGGACACAATGAACACAGAACATGAATTAACACAAATGTGTGAGATAGTATTAACAAAGTGTAACAAAAGCTGAGCTCTGTTTTGGGCCAGCTGCCTTTATAGGTTTCACACAGGTTTACCCATTTTATATGTATTTCTTTAAATGCGCTTCTATGGAGACAAAAGTCAGTGAAAGTCATTCATTATGTATGTTTCTTGTGTACTTTTACACCTCAATCACTAAACAGTTCTGCCTACAGTTCACAGCTGCCTCACTTAGCATGGACCCCAAAGTAAAAAGCTGTTGTGTTAGCACTCCATGTCCGCTGTGGTTAGGGCCTATAAGAAACAATGCTCATTTCACAAGATTTCAAACACTTCTCCACCAATACTTTCCTATTGAACATTTCATCTTTGGGACACTGGGACACTTAAATGCCTCCAAACAGCTTTGTCTTAAATCAGACTTGTATATATTTCCCTATCCACTAACATGGTGTGCTCCCGGGAAAGAGAGAAACACATTAAGAAACTGCTTTGTTTTGCCGCTGAACTTTAAGAAGATTCTTGAGCTACTTGCCAAGGATATTACCCAATATCTTCTCACTTACTTGGCTCGGTGCTTTACTTGATCGTTCGAGTGAGTGTATGTGTTTCCATCTTTCTTACTTGATAGTTTGTTTGTCCGTGAATTACTGTATGTGTGCCTGCACATGCTTGCCTCGTTTTCCTTCTCCAATCGGTGAGAGCGGGAGTTATAAAGGGAAAAACAGCTGTGGGAGTTTGCTTGGGAGAGCCGAGGCCTGCGCACACTGAGCTGCCGCGATGCAATTTCACCGCCACGTTGCCACTTTCAGGCCTATTCATCCCTCCCTGCTGAGCCCCATTAGAGAAGACGGGCAGATGAACAAGTGCACATGGAAAACAAGTTCCTCTAGGCGCTGCGGAAGCACCAGCCCCCCCAACCTTTCTCTTCCACCTACACACACACACACACACACACACACACACAGCACAGTCCTCCTTTGCCAGATGTAGATTGGAACAGACATCAATAAATAATTTAGAGGTCTTGAGACTTTTAAATAGGAATCTATGCAGTGTGATATGCTGTTTAATCGAGTAACTTCTGATGCCGTATCAATCAAAGCAGGTTACAAGCCGCTAACGTTGGCAGAAAAAAGAGAAGTGGGATTCTTTTCGTTTCATCCCATCACCTCTTACTCTTTCTCACTCTTTTTACCTCTCTTTTTGTCTAGCTGATGGGACATTAGGTGACATTTGTATTCTATCAATTGACCCACTGGCTTGACAGAGAGAGAAGAGAAAATATCTCTCTGGTGCAATGCAGCTCATGCTAATGCAATAAAAAACAAATAAATAAACAGGCTGATCAAGAGGCACTGTATTTTGGGAAAATGCATCTGAAGATGGTTTTCAAACAAGCCACTTGATTTAACCTGCCAGACACTTGAATGGAGCCAATTTCCTGATAAAAGCAGAAAATGTAATAAAATGTCAGAAGACGATTTGGCTACTAATTCTCACAGGTCCAAGAATGCACTGATATGATAAAACACAAAAGAGGCCCGTATGCAAAATGAGCAGTATCAGACTGATGGAGTGATTTGAGCGGCGCTTTATGTTGCACCTCACATATTTGCTGTTCATTTCACGATCCAAATATTCAAATGTTTTACATTTTGATAGCAATAACTCCCTTGATAGATCAAGCCTTGCTCCGTTAAAGAGAAAGGAACAAAAACAAATTGCGTGCTGTATATATTTTTTATCAGTTGTTTTACCACAGCTGAGCAATTTTCCTGCAAGAACATAGTTGTCAAATTATAATAATATTGGAGACAAGCAAGCATGAACACGCGCACACATTCAAACACAGACATGGGAGGGAAAAATAAAAAAGGTGTGTCTTGAGAATCAAACGCACACACACAATGCTCAATTCTCTGGTGTCATCAGCAGATGTGTACATACCCTCGCCTCTCAATACAATACAGATGAGCTAATAGCCTTGGAGGCTCCCCAGCCTGCCTCTGATCTTGATAATATACTTACACACACACAGAGCGAGAGAGAGAGAGAGAGAGAGAGCGAGAGAGACAGAGAGTACCTGCACAAATCCCATAATATCTCTATACTTGCCTGTCTGTGGGGAATCAGATAGACCTGGTGTACATCCAGCAACATTCAGAGGACAAATATGATCACTTAAAAACACATTCAGAGACACACGTTGAAGGGGCAAGTGCACAAATCACAAATATACATGTATGGGCACAAGCAAGAATCCATATTCATACATACACACACACACACACATTTATATATAATTTAGATCCAACTGTTTTAGAGGTATTATAGCTTTAAAAGCACTTACATGCAGAAACACATATTTCTTAGTATTCATACAGTTTCATTCATACATTCATCAGTGTACTGTGAAATGGCACTCACTCTTATGAGATACGAAATAAACCAACAGGGTTTGGTGTCAGGTGTCAAGCTGTCTCGTGACTTCTATTTTGGAATTCTGATAACGATGTCTTTCACGCTAACATAAAAGGCTGTTTTGTCGGAGATGGTGACATTTTAGAGAAGCCACATGATTTAATGGTGACAGCAACGATGTGCAACCACAGTGCAAGACTTTGGGTATATCTCTCATAAATAAACAGGTAGCAATGTTACCGTGGCCACACCCTCACACAGATTAAAGATATGCAGAACTATGCAGGCAGCTCCACAGCTCATTCAGGACAGTAGTAACAAGTAACAGGAAGTTAGTTAACTGCAGTAACAACGATGTGTTTGAGGTCTAGGAGTCAAGACGACCGGCTAATTTTTCACAAATCTTAAAGAAACTTCAATTGTCTCAATGTGAGAACGTGACAGGAAAATTGTATTGTGTTTGTACTGTGGGAGCCGTGATGTGTGTACATGTGTGTGTGTGTGTGTGTGTGTGTGTGTGTGTGTGTGTTAGGTCTCTTTGTGCGCCTGTTGTCAGGCCTTCTATAGCACAATAAATAAAAAGCAAAGTGAATTCCACTTCAGACTGAGGCTTCGGAAGGATCTGAGGGGATCTGATAATCACCACAGGGACTTATGTGTGTGTTTGTTTATATCTGTGCATGCATGCGTGCTTTTGTGTGTGTGTGTGTGTGGTGTGCAGTTTGATCTCCAGCAGTGAGAAGAGGCACCACAGGGACACTCCAGACGGCGGAGCTCAGTAACACCTAATTTCACAAACACGCACGCACACATACCACAGAGACGATTGTAGACATGTAAACATGCATGCCAACACACAAACACAAGTACACATAATAACATACATCCACAAGAGTGCTATCGCCCAGTAATAATTGTGTAATATCCCGTGTGTAATATATATAAACAGCTGATTTTTTAAATCCAATAGTGAATATGAAAGCTCACATTACCTTGCAACAACAAGGACAATTTATCAAGGTAAAAACACAACTGGGAGAAAGTAATGACACAAACATTAAATAAATCGTTTGTGAAAATCACGTCTAACCTAAACTGTGGACAAAAACAAATAAGCTGACGCTCAGAATAAATGATTGAGAATAAATTACAATTCATCTACATCTACAAATGTTTAGCCTCTATCTCAGCGGTTCTTAGAGAGTGACTGGAAACATTCATATTTCTCACAGGACAATTTTCTTCCGTCTGCATGAATATTGAACACATTTGTATGTACGTATAACAAAGCAAAGTAAAGTCTAGTATAAGTCACTGCAAAAAAATCCAAAAAACTTTCAATGTAAAAAGTGAAAGACAAAACTCAAAAAAACTAAGAAAAAAACAGAGAAGCCATAAATGAAGAACAATGTGAGAATAAATGGAAGAGGAGACAGCTGACAATCATGGCAGAACCAATCAATACAAAAGGTTTCTTTACCTCCCTCTGGTTGCTGTGTAAGAGCCAACATCAGTCAATTAATACACATACACACACACACACACAACAGCATAACATATCCATACACACAGAAGTTCATATGACACATTCTGTACACACACACCACAGCCGAAGGGCAATAACCTCCTATGAAGCGTTGTGGTTTGGATCAGCAGTATTGACAGCTTTCACATTAGACCTATTGAAATGCATTGCTGTTGTCGACACACACACACACACACACAGATACTGCGGGTCTCTGGCATGCAACAACAATCAATCTGACACCACAATCACATTCTTTCCACCTGCTTAAACTGAGAAAAAGAGGGAGGCGGGTCTTGCGACTCTCCTGTGTCACCAAGCTGACCCCCGACCTTGACCTCTGACTTTAAGGGGTCGTGGTCAAGGGTTCAAGAGAGGGGAGGGTAAGAGGGAAAGGCTGAGGATGAGAGATGTGAGGGGGATCGATAGATATGTTCTGACGGTCACGCCTGCTTCAGGAGAATAAAAGGCATTTTAGATCAATCAGGTCTGACATCTATTTAGTTACGTATCTATTTGTTTGCTTCTAGGTAACAAAAACCTCCAGCTGCCAAATAAAATGTATACTTTGCAGATGTTATTTCTGGTAGAGTTGAACCTTTACATTTACATTTACATGTAAATGTAAATGTAAATGTAAATGTAGAGTTGAACCTAAATAGACTACATAAATTAAATAATGCATTCAATAATTTTGTACCATTTAATTGATAATTTTAGCATTATTTCTTCAATTATTCAATTATTCCATGTATAAATCGTAAAACTAATATAGAGCTAATGCACAAGAAGAGCAGCTCGGGAACTATTCTCTGCACTATGTGTTGGTGGAAAAAAAGAAAAGATGGAGGGGTGGAGGAAAGAAGGAAGAAAGGTAAAAGGAAAAGAAGGATACACGAAACATTAATGATAGTGAAGGATGTGACGAATGCAACAATGAAAGTGGAGATGGAAGAAGAGAGCTAATGAAGGAAGACGGAAAGGAAAAATTGTTGCCAAGTGTTCAGACACACGAAATTTCTTTAATGCTTTAAATATCTCTTTTTTTTAAAAAACACATTAGTGAACAGGTGTTTTTTAAACCATTTTATTCTAATGGCGTCTTGCATTTTACGGATTCATCTTGTATTCCATACTTCTTTGTAGGTACCATAAATATGCACATTGACTATCGATTTTTATAATCTTACTAATATGGGAATTGATTTTGGACTCCATGCCTTCCTCCTTCCTTCTCGGTGTTGTTCATTGCCTTCACTGTTTGCGTCGCTAATTTTCAAAACGACATTTGGAAGCGTAGCGTGGATAAAACTTGTGTACCCATTTATTGGTCATGCTGCTCGCCGTCAGTCACAGCCACGTAGCTGCACCCCCTCCTTCTCCCCAGAGGCACTGTGTTAACCATCCAAAGGCTCATTAGCATAACATCCAACCCCCGAAACTCACACACCTCAGGACACTCATGAATAAATGAGCCTGCGTAAAGGATTAGAACACAACCAAATGAACTGTTGTAATAGTTTAATAATAATTTAGTAATAAGCTTGATCAGTTCTTGAAGGATTAGAACACAACCAAATAGTTACTCAAGGAAGAGTAGGTGCAATAATTAAGTAACAACGTTGAGCAGGAAAAAAATATGTTTCATCCTTAAGTTAGCTAGCCATCCACATGTCAGAGTAAGTTTTATTTTTTAGGCCTGGGTTTTTGTCAGGTCCTGCAAACATGCAATGATAAATTAGCCCCACTGTGTCTGTGCTCCATCCACTTAACAGCAACCACACAGGTCACCCATATATATATATATAGAGAGAGAGAGAG